>OZ012659.1:66692410-66765290 GCA_963942545.1 Oxycera nigricornis | reverse complement strand
TTTTCTGTATCCATTTCATTGAAATAAAGAGATATTGTACACTTTAACGAAAAACCATTTACATCTAAAGCAAATCAAAAATCTAGACTTTTGTTCGATCAATATATTTCAACATAATCCAACCCCTATTAACAACAACTGAAAAAAAATTTTTTACAAGGATATTAGCCGATGCATAGGGCGATATGTGTTTTCTACGCCGAAGAATTTGCGGGTTATAATCCAAGGGTATAAGCTCGTGTAGATCCACTAATTTGATTTTGTGTCAATGAATATGGAATCGCAGAGGGGCAGGAGAGAAAAGATTTAAAAAGAAAGCGCGGGGAAAATCTCATGTTTTCAATTTCCAAACGAGTTGTTGACATTTTAAAGGAAATGGATATAACACCACCCAACGAGTCTTATGAAGGCAGCTATTGAACAGATTTTTTTTTAGTAAATTAGAAGCTGGCCCACGAGTAACAACCACATCTAGATATATATTTTTAAAGCTAAAATGGATTTGGAAAACTACTTATCCTTTTTGAATCAATACAGCCGCAATATTTGTTAGATAGAACATCGCGAAGAAATCATGAAAGATGTATTATATTTTAATGTTATATAATTACAAAACGGACGAAACAAATTCCAATTCACGCGAAGACACTTTTGTCAGCTGTCCTTTGCGTCTAAAGACGACGCAAAAAATCCGGGCGCGGATACATGCGCACTGCCACAGTGTTTATCGAAAACGCAACAACATTGAAAAAACTTATAAAATTTTATAAAAGACTAAGAAATGAGAGATGTGAAGATTTTTTGTTTTAAAATGTTTTTTTTCTTTATTAATCAATAAAATATAATATATATTATTGATAAATCTGTTTTTTAATCCTTGGAATTATGTTGGGTTGGAAAGCCTAACCATTTAACATATATTTTATCTCCAGATCGTTTTAAAAACCCTTTCCACGAGGGTACAAAGTGAGGGTGTTTCGTTTTTAGCAATTCGTTTTCATAAAATCGACCAAATTTATCAAACACCCGTTTAGAAATAATAATAAATAACTAGTGAATGATGATGATGATGATGAGTTATCGTATTTATTCTATTATTTTGTGATTCTTTTAATTCTTCAATAATTGATATTAATTTCGTTGTTTTGATTATTGTGATCTGTTTGTTGCGATGCAATGAGTAACTGCAATCGACTTACTAATTCATTCGGATCATCCCAATTTATATAGTCTTTCTGTTATGTTAGGTGTTTGCATTAAGCTGTAGTTGTTGTATTTAATATTGGCCATTTCGTTTTTAACCCCTTTCCTTCTTTGCTATTCAACAGCTTAGAAATTATTTGTGTATTACTTAAAGCTTCGATTTCCATTGACTTGACTACTACTGTCATAAGATCGCCTGTGAGCCATTACTATGCAGAAGAATATTTTTATAATTCTCCTAAATCTTCATTGGTATATAATGTTTGATCTGGGTTCTTTATAAAAAGCAGTTCAAATAAACCTTGAGTTCCCATATAAGAATTCTCATCTTCGAATTTCCTATCTTCCAATTCTCCTCAGCATCGTCATCCTTATTTACACCATAAATACTATCAATTATAGTTATATAGATAATTGTTTAGAAATATCCGAAAAATGGTTTTGCTTCATGTACTCTTTCAAGATGTTTTTGTCCTTCCGGAGACGTTACATATTTACGAATTAGCTTTTGTAGAAGAATTAGATGAAAGTGCTGGTGCGGTTAAGTTTATTGTCGGATCCAATATAAACATGGTAACTTCTTCAATCTCGCGATAGCAGACCTTTTCGCAAACCAGTCGAGCAATGAAAGCGCCTCTATTCACTATAAAATCTGCATCGGAATTATATTGAACAATACAACTTGCAGTGGACCACGATAATCCTCGTCCACGACACCCACCCATTAACACCTATTCCATGTTCTATCGGCGTGATGCCATAAGGGTACTATCCGTCCATCGCCAGCCAGATGGCAAGTGAACGTGTATGTCTGTTTCGATAGTTTTTCGGCCACGCGCCGCCACCACATCGTTATAGGGCCGGCTTAGTAAAACAGATACCTGCGTCAAGCCTTCCAGTCTTTATCGGTGAAAAAAGCATGCTTAGTGGCTTTGGTAAATCTCAACACCGGGTTGATTGCAGGGAACGTCAGTGTGTTTGTATGTACCTCTTCAGGGCGCCAGACGACGAAAAACCTTTTTCACAGAATTCAACACACAAAACCTTCCATTTTTTCGCAACAATTAAAAACACCTTTCGCTGTTAAAACTTGAAAAAACTATGGCCATTGTAGTTTTCGGTTCGCCTTATAAACAAAATCATAAACCGCAATTATTCTACTTTAATTGGAATTTTTCCGCTTCTTTTTTTAACTTTTAACCACATCCTCCTCATGGTCGAAAATAGATAAACAAAAACTGATGGCGTAATAATTTTTCTTGATATAACAGCTTTTATTTTCGTTTCAAAAAATGTGCGCAAACTTCGTTATCTAAAAATTTTCTTAACAATAATACGTTGCGCAAGGCGCGTTTTCCTGTGCGGTTGTTGAATGCGCTCCCCAGGGGATATTTTTCTTCTAATATCCGAAGCGCGGGGCAGTTGAGGTTATCCAAATCGTGGGCCATGATATTTTTCCCAATCATTTTCCTCACCCACGCCAATTTTTCCAGTCCTTTTACGTAGATTGTGTCGTTCTGCTTGTCTATGTTCATTTCGATGAATGCTTTCACGCTATCGAATGTCAATGTTCCGTCATTCCAGTCCAGGTGGTGAAATTTGTCGGTTAGCCAACGAGCTTGCTTTTGGTGATGTGATAATCGCCCAAAGTCATAGGGAGATTTCACCAAAAATCTGTGGTGTTCCGTGGTGTTAAAGGAAACCGCCAGCTCCTTCAACACAAATTTGTTAACAACCACAAAAAAGTAAACTTACCTGAACAGAAGTAGTCAATTGTGTTCTTCTTCACTTAAATTTCGGGGCTCTTTATATAGTACAGCGTGATAGGGGTTCTCGCGCTTCATGACCCGTTTTCCTAGCGGCTTGTTTAGCAAAATATCACTCGAATTAAACGTAACCGCATGCTTTTGTCAGCTTCCCGTGCTGTCTATTTCGCATGCGGTCAAACGCGTGTTCGAAAACCACAAAAATTCTAATAAATTCTTATCGGCTTCACAACTTTCATACAGGAAATACAAAAAAATATCCTTTAGCATTCAGTTGTCTATCGCCTTATAAACAAAATCATAAACCACAATTATTCAACTTTCGTTGGAATTTTTCCGCTTCTTTTTTCTTTACCTTTTAACCACATCCTCCTTTTGGCCGAAAATAGATAAGCAAAAACTGATGACGTAATAATTTTTCGAAATAACAGCTTTTGTTTTCGTTTAAATTTTCTTTTATAAAAAAAAAAATGCGCAATCTTCGTTATCTAAAATTTTTCTTAAAAACCACAAACTTGTCTCTTATCAACGGTATTTCGTTTAATTGCTTCAAAGCGTATATCAAATTCAAATAAAAAACCACATCCTCATTAAATAGAAGCGGATGCCTCTTATCAGTGCTATTTCCTCTAAAAACCACAATATTCAAAAATTACATCCGACTGTGAATTGTCTGTAATTCGCTCGTGGGAAATTCAAAATTGAACGCCACATACAATTTTAGTGGCTCCGAATAAGTGAAAGTGTCTTGCCGTGAAATTTACAGTGTCGTCGGTGAAAGGTGGGATCGCGGGGGCGTAAAATTAGGCCGTGCGTGTGGCAACGCCGTTGTGGGTAAGATCGTGGGTGTGTGAGTGAGAGAGAGTGTGTGTGAGTGAGAGAGAGGGGGAGAAAGGGTTAATGCCGTCATCGGCTTGATTGCGGTTGATGACGTAATAGGCTTACGGTTTTGTGGGCGTGGCCATCCCAAGGTTGCGGTTATTTGGGGGTCAAGGACCTTTTGACAGTTCACTTCCGGTCGGGGTGATGACGTCATAGGATTTTGACAGTTCACTTCCGGTCGGGGTGATGACGTCATTGGATTTTGACAGTTCACTTCCGGTCGGGGTGATGACGTCATCGGATTTTGACAGTTCACTTCCGCTCCAGAACCGGCATATTACCACTACTTTTATAAACATTTATTATTACGATGTTAATTTTATTAATTATTAATTGATTTTTTATGAAAAAAACACTAATTTTCTATATATTTTTATTAAATTAAAAAAATGGCTTCAAAGATTTTTTTTTAAATTTAAAAACATCATTAAAATGTTAATACGCGTCGATTGATTCCTTAATGATGCAAAGATTATATTTGGTTCTCGAGATATAATGAATGACATAAATGACCATGAAGGTCATGATGACTTTTAATGATTTTTAACTTCCCAGTATATGGGAAGTTCTTGTAATCGCCTCGAAAATCGAAATTGAAATTTTGAACATTTCTTCACGTTTTGAGGTCTATAGAGTATATGTAAAGTGTTTTTAGAAAGGGAGATGTATGTGTGTGTGTGTGTGTTTGTGTACGTACGTCTGTACGTTCGTGGACAGTTTTTTCTAAGAGTATAACTCACGTACGCAAAGTCGTATCGACTTGGTTAAGGTGTCAATCGAAGCGTCTTTGCAATTTTAAGAGCTGATTAGTTTTTTGGGAACTTCGGTTGGGGGGTTTGCTGTTTTGCCCGTTTGAAGGTCATTTCTGTCAGGCGTTATATCTCGCGAACCCAACGTACAATTTCCTTGACCAAGGTGTCAATCAACGCGTATTGACGTTGATGTAATTCTAACAATTTGAAAAAAAAGTGCAAAAAATTAGAGTTCTTTCGAAAACAATAAATTTTTAACCATATTTTCAAGTTCGAGTAATCAATGTTTATATACTTTATATACTCCAAACAGATTATTTAAAAACTCCATCAAAGTTTTTTCTCACGACTACAAAAAAAAATCAAATAAAAAATAAAAATTCATTAACAGTCATCATGATCTCCAAGGTCATTTCTGTCATGCGTTATATCTCGCGAACCAAGCATACGATTTGCACAGTTGAGGTGTCAGTGGACGCGTATCAACATTTTTTGTGAATCTGTTGAATTTTTTAAAAAATCGCTGTAGCCGTTTTTTTAATTTAAGGAAAAAAAGTGCGAAAAATTAGGTTTTTTTCCATAAACAATAAATTTTTAACCCGATTTACGAAATATAGTAATCAATGTTTATAAAATTTGTATACTCCAAACAATTTTTGTAAAAACATCATCAAAACTTTTTCTCATGATTTCATAAAAAATTAAATTAAAAATAAAATTCATTAAAAGTCATCATGATTTTCAAGGTCATTTTTATCATTCACTATACCGCACGAACCAGATATAATATTTCTTTAAGGTGTCAGTTCGCGTGTATTAATATCTTTGTGAAGTTTTAAACATTACAAAAATTCGTTTCAGCCATTTTTTTAATTTAATAGAAGAAAATGCGAAAAATTATGGTTTTTTTCATAAAAAATATTTTTTAACATGATTTCCACAGCACAGTGATACCAGTTTATAAAATTTATACGTTCTTATCAGTTTTTGAAGGGAAATCAACAAAATTTTCCTCCATGATCAGTACTTTGCAAGATCATATGCTTCGAAAAGCTTTCATCGAATAAAAAATTGTAGTTTTTAGTAGATTCATTCTTTACTAATCGTAAGATTTCAATAACCATCATCATTTGTAATACATTTTACTTTTTACATGCAATTGAACCTTATTTTGACTGCATACACAAAATTTTTCAAGACCAGAAAGGCCCCTGCCGATTAACCCGCGTGAATATTCAATCTGTCCTCATCGACCAAAAACCTTACGTAATCAATGGACCCTCCCGTAGACGATATGATTCATATTAACTCATTCCTGTTACTGTTATGAATACCTCTCATTGTTATTACTTAAAGTGGTATTATTTTCAAAATTATTATTGTGTTTAATGTTGTTGATGTTTATGTAGATATTACTGGGAAGTTGACCGTGCGGACCTCAAGGGTCGCACCTCGCGGCTTGTTTATTTTTAATTTAATTTTTTTTTGTAATAATAAAGAAAAATTGGTGATTTTTTTACAAAATTTGTTTGGAGTATATAAATTATATAAACGTTGATTACTGCGTCTTCAAAATCAGATTAAAAATTACATGTTTTTGAAAACAATCTCAATTTTTTGCACTTTTAATCAAAAATTTAAAAAACGGTACCAATGTTTTTTTTTAAATTTGATGGAATCACGTAAATGTTAATACGCGTCGATTAACTTGTTGACGAAGCAAATCGTATGTTTGGTTCGCGAGATATAGCGCAGGGTTGACCTTCAATGGGTGAAAACATCAAACTCCCCCGACCGAAGTGTCCCAAAAACTAATCAGCTCTTAAAATTGCAAAGACGCTTTGATTGACAGCTTAATAAAGTTGATACAACTTTGTTTACGTGAGTTATGCTCGTAGAAAAATTGTCCGCGAACGCACGTACGTACATACACACACACATACATACTTCTTTCGAAAAACACTTAAAATATACTCGTAAGACCTCAAAACGTAAAGATATGTTGAAAATTTCAATATCGATTTTCGAGGCAATTACAAGAACTTCCCATTTACTGGGAAGCTAATAATATTGGAGGGCCAATGCGTTTCATTCTGTCTTGTAGAGCACCGGATTTAATTGAGGTTGCCCTTCCAAATTTAGAGGAAGGTGGTTACATAAGACAAAATCACGAAATATCTCGACAAACGAACACCAACTTTGAAAATGGTCATTAGAATCCAACGGCTCAATATAACTCTTACTGTAGGTACACAAATATACCCATTTTTTTCAAACCTCGAAATTCTCAAAACAAAATAATTTTACTTCAAATCAAAATTTTATTCAATGGCCTTCAATCAATCCAGAGACAACCGCTTATGAACCTATACTCCAGACACTCTAGATAATCTAGACCAGAACCTATGGAAGATGGTCCCTCTTCATCGCGACAGCGTCAAAATTACACCAACGATTGATCACGAAACTGCCTTGGATATTATTTACTTATTACCCTATATCGTGATAAATACCCCTATCAGACCTTAAAATTTATCCTAGACTCAGGAGCAAGTGTGAGTATAATAAATGAAAAGTTTTGTGCCCCCGGTTTTGTTCTTTTATTTCACCCATATACATCAACACATTACAAGACATTACAAATGTTTTTTAGAATTTTTACAGATCAAATTTCTAGATTCATTTGATGGTATCATAGGCAATAATATTTTAATTCCATTCAAACCTATTATCAACTACGAAAACAAAACCGTAGCCTAAAATAAACGCACAGTACCGTTCTACTACCATTACGAGGAAGAAACAATGCATAATTATAAAACTTTTATTAACGATCTTCAATCCGGAAATACGTACTGATCATCTTAATGGTCAAGAATGTAAAGAACCCAAGGTCTCGTAAAAGAATTTTATGATATATTTTCCAGAAGCAACCGCTCTTTTACGCTTGTTATAAAGCATAAGAAAACAAGCCGCGAGGTGCGACCCTTGACGTCCACATAGTCAACTTCCCAGTAATATTTACATACATAGATATTAAAAATATTTAAACACAAAATAAAATATTTAATGAAAATAATGCTACTTTAAATAATAATATTGAGAGATATCCATACCGGTAATTAGAATGAGTTAATATTAAACGTATCATCTATGAGAGCGTCCATTGATTACGTAAATTCATGCTGATCAATCGGAGAAGGCGGGCAGGTTACAAAGCCTTTTTCAAATTATTTGTTATTTTCATATGTACGCTTGAAAAACAAAAGAGCACTAGCCAAAATTAATGCAGTTTTTTTACGTTGACTGTAGAGATTTTGTCGCGTGATGGCCATTTTGAATAGTTGCGTGCAAATTTTCATGACTGAGGCCTAATCACTGAATTTGTATTTTTTCACGATTTTACATCAACGAGACTAATAATTATTTCATATTTTCAGTTGGTCTTGAAAAATCTTGAATATGCCGTCAATAATCGGTTTAGAAAGGGAGGTAGGAAGCAATCGAAATCTTACGAACAATAAACAACAAAACTACTACAAGCTTCAATTTTTTATTTGACGAAAGCCGTTCAAAGCATATTATCTAGTAAAGTATTGACTACAAAATATTTGCAAATTTGATTCAATTTTTTTAAAAATTAAAGCAGTTTTTCATTGAAATAAAAACACGACTCTGTGAAAACTATTGCAATTCTGCTTATATTATGCAAATACTAATCAGCTTTGACTGACTTAACAACAATGTCTGTAGAATAAAAGATATCAGGTAGTTTCATTCGTATAAACCCTTTTTTAAATTACAGCTTTAAAAAAAACATTATTTTAATTTGTATTGTAATCATGAAAAAAAATTTGCTGGTTTGCTCACAACCACTGTTTAGAGTTTATAAATTTTGTAAACGTTGTTAACTGTGCTGTGCAAATCAGGATAATTTTTTTTGAGAAACCCTCAATTTTTGCCTTTTTTAATAAATTTAAAAGCAGTTCCAAATTTTTTCAAAATATCATATGCGTAATTGAAATCTTGAAAATGCAAATTCTATGTTTGGTTCGCGAGATATAGTGCATGACAGAAATGACCTTGAAGGTCATGGTGTCTTTTAATGTTTTTTTATTTTTAATGTGATTTTTTGGAATGAATTACAATTGATGACAAATTTCCCATTCCCTGTACAGATGAAATTCTTGATAAACTCGGACAGTCGATGTATTTTACTACGTTAGATCTTACAAACGGTGTCCATCAGCTAGAGATAGCGAAGGCCGATGTTCAAAAACGGCATTTTTCACAGGTCAATGACACTTTGAATTCATACGCATGCCTAAAAACGCGCCCTGAACCTTTCAGCGCTAATTAAATTCAATTCTCTCAGAGTATATGTGTCTATTCCGACGATATCGTTATCTTCTCTACTTGCCTGAAGGAACAATAAAACAATGCTCAATAAAAAACTTTTTCGAAAATTAAGGGAAGCTTACCTCGAAATTCAACTTGCAGAATATTATTTCAACAAATGAAGTCAAACCAAACACTTTAAAAGTTAAAGGAATCCATGAATCTCCAATTCCGAATACTTATATAATATAGCATATAACTTCGCTATCGGAGCAGTTCTTCTTTCTTCTCTACTTATTTTACGATAAAAACATTCATATACAAAATTAAACTAGAGACAATTTCCTACAATTTATGACTGAGGAATATTTTTCTTAAATCATAAGTTTAGGCATACGAGCACCGCAAAGTATACATATAAGAAAACGTTTTTATTTGATGAGCTTTTGCGCCTCAAAATCGGTGTGAACGATATAAGCCTACCCATCCATTGAAATACAGAATGGTGTAGTTACTCCAGATAAATATAATGAAAGCAATCCAGTAAATTAAATAAAAATTAAGTTAAAACCCTGTCAGAAAAACTAAACAAGATTCCATGTACCTTCGAACTAAACTTGACTATCAAGATGGTCAAAGTTATTCCTTCGTTCTAAACGTGAAGTTCACAAATAACAAATTGCGAAAAAGAAAAAAATTCCAACCAGATTCTTAATTTCATTTCAGAAACTTTGAAACCATTCTTGTTGATGATAACGCTAACGGTATCCCAAAAATAACATCAAATCATACAATGCAAATCATTTATCGAGAGAAAAGAAATTAAAATAATTGAAAATTATGTCAAAGTCCTACATGTCGTAAATATTTCTCAGTAGGAACAGAATATGAGAATTTTTCAATCAAATATCAACGGAATGTATAATCCTTTTATCAGTATTTAATAAATATCATGAGCTTTGCACATTGGTGATAAACAATCAATTTAAACGATACCATTTTAACATTATAAAACATAAAAAAAATTCTAGAACGATGACGCAATAGATGACGAAGACATACGATGACATCTCAAAGCTTAAGAAGAAAATAGCCACAACTTAATGCAAAATATGAATAGTCAAATCCAAATAAATAATGAAATTTTCAATGAAATACATAAAATAACAGATCATATTAATGATCAAGCGAATATAATTTAAACTAAAATTGTTGCAAATATACTGCAAATAAATATTCTTAAATTTTGATTGAACCTATTCCAAATAAAAATAATTTTCAAATGAAAGCATTTATACAATATTGTTGTAAGCGATAAATAGAATATATGTAAATATAACAACAAAAATGAATTCAAAAACCTAGAACTCGTATCGAATCCATGTATTCAAAATATTTGTAAACCTCAATTGAACAATTTTACCTAGAATTTCTACAACAAAAAGGAAATCTTGTACATCTCTGAAGACACTGTAATCATGAAAAATTTGAAAAAAGCATATTTGTATCAGATATATAGCAAAATTGGAGAAATCTTAATTTCTACTAATAACATTGCTCAATTTGAAAACCATTTAATCTTACTGTATTAAATAGCTGTACTACGGAAGAGTTGAATTCCAAAAATTTATATAATTTAAAAAAAAAACATTTACCGAAGTTAAAAACGAAGGATTTGTAACTAATTCAATCAGTATAAAAGCTGCATTATTAGATAACTTTCATAATTATTATCATATTTGTAGTAGACTTAATATTTAAAAAGAATAATACAACAAATTTGTTTGTAAATATCGCAAACTCTTCTGCTTCTAACATAAATCGCCAGGAGTCGGTTTTTAAGGGAGGGGAAGTCACGTCAGCATATATGAGAATATGAAAGACAAGACGTGTCAATAAAAATTATCACAAACGCAACAACGGAACGTTTGCTTCCAGCATATTCTAAGCAAAAGCACTTCTTAAGTAGCATACAATGTTGCCATTAAGTATCTTAATGTTGCATTTACCCAAAGCTTATCTTTCCGAAATATAATCAATAGTCGAAATACCACGAAAGAGCACTTTGTTTGAGTGGTGGGTCGTACTGTATCAACCTGATACTTTGTCACTGATACTCGTTTGTCACTGATACAGAAAAATGTTACAGGCAAAATGCATCAGGTACTTTTAGTAGCAGTGCCGACGGCTCCGAAAATATGATAAAAGACATTTTTTGCAGTCACATTTTGCTCGTATGAATCATGGAATGGATCATCATCTTATAACAGACGGTGATGCGTGAAAGTGTGATTCGACTACATATGTAGATGTTGGTTGTGACAAATATTTTTTGTATCATATTGATGGGTTGGATGGCGGTGATGTCATAGCTACATGATATTAAATATTTGTTGCAATGCTCGTTTGTTTCTCAATTTGGTTCAGTTAACATATATGAAATGCATGTATAAACAATTGTGCTTTATGTGGATGGATGAATAAACCAGGGCGGATCTGTTTTCAATTGGCTGTTGAGAGGGGGCACTCTGATTTTTGCAGAATAAGTTGCGGATTAAATCGTATAACAATACAGGAACTATCTATATTTGGTTGGTGAAATGAATTTGAAACAAGATGCTTCGTTTTGACTACAGGTGTGCTTATCTCGGTAGCCGTGGATGTTGCAACAGTTTTTCCTAACTGAACACAAGGATGTTTTCGTTCCAAATGCTTCTTCAAGATGGGTGAAGACGACTTGTAGCTTAATTTTCCCTTACAAATCGTGCATGTTGCAGATTGATTAGTTTCATCCGCACTAAAAAAAATTCCAAACCTGTGAAATTTTCCTTTTGTCCATTTCTAGTTCATAAAAAAACTTCACTAATTTTTACGAAACTTGCAAAAGCGCTTATCACAAACACGTATCAAAAATAAGGTTTTGCTATGCTAGCGGTAGCAATAAGACCTTTCACGTTTTTATCATGCATGGTAGTGGATAGAAAAAAAGCAATCACAAGGAAAACTTAGCAGCTGCTTCTGATATGAACAAAATTTAATGTATCAGTGACAAAAAGTATCAGGTAAAAGTATCAGTGACAAAATAGTAGCAGTATCAACTTGAACCTGATACAGAAAATATCTGTCACAACCTACCTCTACTTTATTTCTTTATTTTAAATAAAATCGAATAAGCAAATTAAATTTATAAACGACTTAAACACATTATCAGTAGTAGTTCTAGTTTCTGTTCCAATCGAATGATGTACGAATCGGTCAGTAAATTACATACGTTTTTGTTTCGAATAAAAAGTATATTTCTTTACTTACTTCATGTGCTTTCATTCCATATTTATAGGAAAGCGCTATAATTAGCTAGCCTGTCAGCAGTCATCTCGTGTCTAGCTATGGGGAAACTGAATCCAAATAAGTCTGCGCTACATTGTTTCCGAGATAGAATGTCCATGAGTCCACTAAGATTCATGTCTTGTTGGCTTGAATTTCTCGCAAATTAGTTCGCTCAAATATTGGTTTATGAATATGGCTCCACCCTTTCCCAACATATGTCGTTTTTAGTATTGCTTGATTGGACTAATAAATGGCAACACTTGTATTTGATAGGACTCTATGTCGGCTGTCAAACGCACTACTTGCCATTTGGTTAAATTGTAAGCAACAAGTGTTTTCACCTCCTTGAAAGTGTCGGTTTTCGTTCCAAGTAAACATCATTTGCGGGAAGTGTTATTACACTATTATATTGCAAAGAAAAGTGTAGCGTCGTTTGCTTGTGGAGATTTACGGTGAGCATGCCTCATCTAAAACAATGTGTAAGGAATGGAATGATGATTTTAAAACAAGCCGCGAGGTGCGACCCTTGAGGTCCGCACGGTCAACTTCCCAGTAATATCTACATAAACATCAACAACATTAAACACAATAATAATTTTGAAAATAATACCACTTTAAGTAATAACAATGAGAGGTATTCATAACAGTAACAGGAATGAGTTAATATGAATCATATCGTCTACGGGAGGGTCCATTGATTACGTAAGGTTTTTGGTCGATGAGGACAGATTGAATATTCACGCGGGTTAATCGGCGGGGGCCTTTCTGGTCTTGAAAAATTTTGTGTATGCAGTCAAAAATAGGTTCAATTGCATGTAAAAAGTAAAATGTATTACAAATGATGATGGTTATTGAAATCTTACGATTAGTAAAGAATGAATCTACTGAAAACTACAATTATTTATTCGATGAAAGCTTTTTGAAGCATATGATCTTGCAAAGTATTGACTACAAAACATTTTGCCATTCAAAGCGTTGATTACCCCAACTGCAAATTTGATTGAAATTTTGTTGGTTTTAAAAATTTAATGCTCAAATAATGCAAATATTTTAAAACTTTGATTGAATTTACAACATTTTTTTAGAATAAAAGATATAAAGTAATATCATTCGTATAAACCCTCTTTAAATGGTAACTTTGAATGATTTTTTATTTTTAACTTCCCAGTATATGGGAAGTTCTTGTAATCGCCTCGAAAATCGAAATTGAAATTTTCAACATTTCTTTACGTTTTGAGGTCTATAGAGTATATATAAAATGTTTTTAGAAAGGGAGATGTATGTGTGTGTGTGTGTGTACGTGTGTGTACGTACGTACGTACGTTCGTTCGTGGACACTTTTTTCTACGAGCATAACTCACGTAAACCAAGTCGTATTGACTTCGTTGAAATGTCAATCAAAGCGTCTTTGCAATCTTAAGAGCTTATTAGTTTTTGGAAAACTTCGGTCGGGGGGGTTTTCTGTTTTGCCCGTTTGAAGTTCATTTTTGTCATGCGTTATATCTCGCGAACGAATCTTAAGATTTCCTTCGTCAAGGTGTCAATCGACGCGTATTGACATTTATGTGAATCTATCAGATTTTAAAAAAAATCTTCACAGCCGTTTTTTAATTTAAGAAAAAACAATGCAAAAAATTAGGGTTTTTTTTATAAACAATAAAATTTTAACCTGATTCACGAAAGACAGTATTCAATTTTTATAAAATTTATATATTTCAAGCAATGTTTGTAAGAACAACATCAAAACTTTTTCTTATGATAACGTAAAAAATTAAATAAAAAATAAAAAATCATTAACGATTTACACATTTCTGTCGTGCGTTATACATATCTCGTGAACCAAACATACGATTTGCATGGTTAAGTTGTCAATCGACGCGTATTAGCATTTGTTTGAATCTATCAAATTTTTAAAAAAATCGTTGTAGCGGTTTTTTAATTTAAGAAAAAAAAATTTAAAAAATTCAAAAAATTCAAAAAATTCAAAAAATTCAAAAAATTAGGGTTTTTTTATAAACAATAAATTTTTAACCTGATTTACGAAAGACAGTATTCAATTTGTATAAAATTTATATACTCGAAGCAGTGCTTGTAAAATAAACATCAAAACTTTTTCTCATGAATACGTAAAAAATTAAATAAAAAAAAATCATTAACAGGCATCATGATTTTCAAGGTCATTTCTGTCGTGCGTTATACATATCTCGTGAACCAAACATACGATTTGCATGATTAAGGTGTCAATGGACGCGTATTAACATTTGTGTATATCTTTTAAATTTTGGAAAAAATCGTTGTAGCCGTTTTTTTTATTTTAAAAGAAAAAGTGCAAAAAATTAGGGTTTTTTATAAACAATAAATTTTTAACCTAATTTACGAAAGATAGTATTCAATTTTTATAAAATTTATATACTTCAAGCAGTGTTTGTAAAAGCATCATCAAAACTTTTTCTCGTGATAACAAGAAACATTAAATAAAAAATAAAAAATTATTAACAGTCATCATGATCTTCAAAGTCATTTCTTCCATTCACTATATCTCACGAACCAGATATAACATTTGCATCATTAAGGTGTTTATCGACGTGTTTTAAAATCTCTTTGATTATTTTAACATTATAAAGATCCGTTCCAGCGTTTTTTTAATTTAATAGAAAAAAATGAGAAAACTTAGGGTTTTTTAATAACAAATATTTTTTTAACCTGATTTGCACAACACAGTAATAAATGTTTATAAAATTTATACATTGTTATCAGCTTTTGAAGAGAAACCAGCAAAACTTTTTTTCATGATTCTGAAAAAATTCAATAAAAAGTAAAAAATCATTCAAAGTTACCATATGAAAGGAGTTCTTCCGATTGATATTACCTTATATCTTTTGTTCTAAAGACTTTGTAAAGTCAATCAAAGTTTTAAAATGTTTTCACTTAAAAAACGATTTTAAAATTTCCCAAAAAACAATCGTGTCTTACTAACAACATTTTCATTTTGGTTTCAATGTTTTGCAGATGTGAGACTGACAGATCAAGAAGCTTTAGAAGAAATACGCCAATTAAGTGTTCAACTTCAACGAGTGCAACAGTTATCGCCTCCTCGGGGCTTAGCAGCGTTGACGATATCAAATTTGATGGAGAGTCTGAAAATGACAATGCAACCGTTTGGAATCAGTACACAATCTACATTGCCGCTTTCAAACACCAGCTGTGGAAGTACAAGAGAAAACAAACATCAAGTTGATGGATCTGTAAACACAATACTATCAGGAAATGAATTTCTGAAGATATATTTTGATAAAATGCATAGTTCAAACCTTAACTGTCAATCAATTCAATTGGCAACAGAGTTAATCGAAAAAGAAATTAATCCACAATTACAAAAAAGTGACGAGCTTACATTTTCGGAACTATTTATCGAATGCATGTGTGCAAAGTCAGAAGATGATTCTACTGGCAAATCTTGCATTCAAAGTGGTGACGTAAGATGTATTGGAGAACATTTAAGACAACATGAGCCATTGCATAATTTAAGGGATTCTCGTGTAAGGAATATAAGTGAATTAGACTTGCCACAGGAATCTTATCCAGCTGGCCAAAGTTTCCCAAAAAATAATATTCCAGATCACGCAGAGAACTTTTCGTCGATAGATATAAAACCAAGTTTAGGTAGACAAAAAAAAACAGATATAGTTTACATTAAGACGGAAACAATTAATAACTTTGAAAAAGAAATACCAGTGAAAGAAGCTGTAACTACTATTAATGCATCTCAAAAAGAAGACATTCGTCGACAAGAAAAAGTTGCGCTAGACTTGAACGACCATAGTAAATACACGAAAGAGGTTTCGGTGTAAGGATTCCAAGCCAGTCTAGAAAACAAGTTGAACCATCGATTTAATCCTTCAAACTCCATAAATTCCGAAGCAAGATGCGATTAATTTAAAGCATGTTGGCAGTTAACAAATTCTTTTATTTTTGATGGTAATTTTTAGCATGTACATATAATAATTGTAAATGCTTAGTTTCTATCGCTCTCCATTTAAGTATAAGAATATGTTTCAAAAATGAATCACTGGCGATAAAGATATTAGTAATGCTTAGCAATAGGGTTGCATGTAAATGTTTTTTTTTTTTGATTTAATGATGCAAACTTAGCAACATGTCCGGATGTAATTACATACTAATCATCATGTGAAACCTGTGCTAGGATAATCAAGATGCCCGTCTGAAGTTATTTCTACATTTAATAAGATCATCTTATTACATTGGACCGAAAACGTTTGAGTTGGTTTTAACATACATGTCAATCTGGACAAAATATTTTTTGGGATGATGTTTCGTGAATTGTAGAAAATTAATAAAAGTATTTTTCCAAAAATTTCATCTTATATACATATTTTATGATACCAATTATGATAACCAGCGAACTAAGCGTTTCAAATTTTCTTGAAAGTCCAGTAAAACGTAGGCTAAGAGCTTACCAGTGACGGTTCGTGAAGATTGAATGAAAGAAAGCTGGGCAAGTAATGTCGATCATCAAAAGAAAATGGAATTTCTCAGATATTTATTCATGTTTCCAGTAAATGTATTGAACATATCTTTAAACAAATTTTATTGGCTTGGAACTGTTTCAAATGTTGCAGCAACGCATTTAATTGTTTGATTGAATTGATTGATAATAAATTACAATTGTACATAGTTTTGCTTTGAAAGTTAAAATATTTTGACATGGAATTCATGGTTCTCAGGCGTAATGTCCCTGCTGAGATAATACAGCAACTCAGAAATGAAACAATTGCGTTAGGAATTCAGACAATAATTGTTCTTGTTTATATTTAATCTCCTTCTTAAATACTATTCTTGCACTTATATGCTGCATTTCTTTAATTGATTCAGTCTATGCCCGAAAAAACAATACCCGTCACTTGACTTACCATGAGTCCATCTGGTCGTATGATAGCTAAACAGCTCATGTTATATGACATGCGGCTAATGGGCAATGTGTCTTTAACCCTCTCATGTCCGATGTTGCCTACAGGCAACATTAAGTTACAAGCTAATAAGTCCCACTATTATTATTTTTTTGATTTTTGATTTTTTGCATTTTGTAGCACTGTGTCTTGAGTATAACTATGTCATTTTTCATAAGAATTGACAAGGCACGTGTTCAGTTATTAACCTATGTTCGTGGAGATAAGTTTTAAAGTTTAGCTCGCGAAAAAAGTGTCGTGATAAAAAGTGTTTAAAATTGATAAAGTAATCATTTATTTCTTCTTCGATTACATATCGTAAATAAAGAAAGGTGAGAGAGTGATATATAAAAATTGCATATAAAAATTCTTTACTTTGTTTAAAATAATTTTGTAAAAGTGCAATTGCCTATAGGAGACACCGGTCAATTATGGCAATTTTCAAAAAATATTTTTTTTTCTTTATGTATTCTAAGATGCGTCCAAAAGGTTCAAATGCGGAGGATATAGAAAGAATTGTCAACTTTGATTGGGATAATTCCGAGGATGAGGATGAAGAAGAAGAGGACGATAATATCGTTGAATTGGAAAAAGGACAAGAGGTAGTAGAAAAATAGATATGAATAGTTTACGCTGGAGAAGTACAGAGTTGATGCAATGTGATGTTTGGAAAAGCGAAATGCGTGGAAATATGGTGAAACAACCGATTGAATATTTTAACCAGTTCTTTACGGATGAAGCTTGGCAGAAGATATGTCTTGAAACAAACTTGTATGCGGCACAAACTAATAGAACAGAATTGAAATGTGAAGTTTTTGAAATTAACAAATATGTTGGAATATTATTATATCTCGCTATAATAAGAATTCCAATATACAAAGTGAGTAGTATGGAAAGGAGAGTTCAAGCGCTTTTTTTCCCACGGTCCCCATTTTTTTCCCACGGATATCGGATTACCGCCCCCGCATGACGTCACCTGTTATCTCTTCCGGTGGCGCCCATTTTTTTTCCCACGGGTATCATATTACCGCCCCCGCATGACGTCACCTGTTATCGCTTCCGGTGGCGCCCATTTTTTCCCACGGGTATCGGATTACCGCCCCCGCATGACGTCACCTGTTATCGCTGTCTGGGGCGCCATTTCTTATCGCTTCCGGTGGCGCCATTTCTTATCGCTGTCGGGGTGTTTCCCACGGCCAGGTGTTTACCAACCGCGATGAGTCATGCTGATGAATAGGTGTGATAAGAAGTCAAGGTCAAAGTTCAAGGTCAAGGGTCAAAGGTCAAGGGTCAAAGGTCAAGGGTCAAAGGTCAAAGGTCAAAGGTCAAGGGTCAAGGGTCAAAGGTCAAAGGTCAAGGGTCAAGGGTCAAGGGTCAAAGGTCAAGGGTCAAGGGTCAAAGGTCAAGGGTCAAGGGTCAAAGGAGTTTTCCCAACCGCGGTGAGAGTCATATCCCAGGAAACACCTATGACATCATCTTCAATTTCGCAACAAAATGCAATATTCTGAGTCATATCTCAATTCTGAGTCATATCCCAGGAAACACCTATGACATCATCTTCAATTTCGCAACAACACGCAATATTCTGATTTCGCAACAAAATGCAATATTCTGAGTCATATCTCAATTCTGAGTCATATCCCAGGAAACACCTATGACATCATCTTCAATTTCGCAACAACACGCAATATTCTGATTTCGCAACAAAATGCAATATTCTGAGTCATATCTGAAACACATTACCCCAAATACCTAAACCTTGAATCATCTACATAAACATCCTGCACATAATATTCCCATAACCACAAAAATAATAACCATCCACTTGAAATCCAATAACTTCCCAGAAACGAAAATGCCACTCACCGGAAATTCCACTGATAAGGTGGAACACAAAAGATCGTATTACTGCACTAGTTGCAAATCGGATCGGCATAACGTAAACAATTGCCCTTATTTGAAAGATAAAGATAAAAGAAGGAAATAATAAATAAAGATTAGCGATGGACTAAATTGATGAATATGTGAGATGTGTTTTAAAATAGCAGCTGGATTCATTTCTTATCGCTGCGGAGGTGAGTTTTTATTGCTGCCGGTTGCGTAATCTCTTTTATAGGGTTCGAATATTTTACAAACATTTCAATATTAGAAATTCGATATGTTGATAAGAGCTTGAGTGAGGGCTATTTTAAATGATTAGACGTTGAAATTTGAATAGCGTGCAAGAATTTTTTGTGAACGACCGGATGTTTTCTCTGCCATATAAAATAAACAAAATTATAGTAATTATAATATTAGGTTACCCTTAAGGAATTTATAAAATAAACAATAGAATTATATAAAAAGACAAGACCCCAACAGGAATCATTCCAGTTGCTATTCTGCGTTGTAAACCAGTATTCATTCAAAGTGAATTTTTATACCTTGTCGAAAAAAATATAAAAAATTGCAAAAAAATAAAGATTTTGTTACAAGTGACAATATCGTCTGCGAAGAAGTATGGATTCATTAAACGAACTACTTAGCTGCAAACCCCTGGTATTTACAAAAATTTCCGACTTGGAGATTGGAAAACGATACCGCATTACAGCTGCAGAAAGAATGGAAACGAGGTAAGACAGAGCTTTGTAAATGAAATAATATTGAATTTTTTTCTTCATTTTTTTTTTGTTTTGAAGGTACGGCGAAGCTATTGTTGTAGACCTAAACAATATCATGAGGCTATTTCTACCTGGTCGTTACCAAAAATGCAGCGATAAGGTTATGGAGGACTTCAATGCGGCAAAGTTATCGTTGAGCTGCAGCAGTCATGATTCTAAGGACTTGCACTTCCATGAAACAGTCATCGATTCAAATGTATTTTAAAAACTTCTTTAAATAAAACAATTATTTCGGTTATGTCACAGTGTTTTTATTCGAATAGATTTTCTTGTATAATAAATTTTTTCAGAAGGAATGCGTTTTGTTGCGCACAACATCCATCGTGTAAAGTGCAGGTTGATATTTAAGGATAGTGCTTTTTCAGTGTTTTCAGACTAGGACAGCAACAGTCGTCCAAATTGCAAACCATGATAGTGTTCCCCAGTAAACTACCAAGCCAGTGTTTTTTCTCCGAGCCTTTCACATATATTGAGACACCCTTCATGTTTTGATATAGATATTCTTTCATTTCCGTAAACGTTGTATTTCCGATTTCCCATTGCAAACCGTGATGATGTTCGTATAGCCAATTGGCTTGAAACTGCAGCTCTTTCGAAAGTGTTGTTATGCTGAAGGGGGGTTTCAGTAAAAAATGTCGATGAAAATCCTTGTTCACATCCACGATAGATAGTTCTTTGATGATAAAGGCGTTGTTGTTGTATCCTCTAAATCCTTGCATGTCAATGATGAAAGGCGCCATGATTGAATGATTCGATTTGATTAGAGAATTATTTTTTATACAAGTTTTTGAACTGAACTAGTGAGAGGATTGTACTCTATTACACGATCATGAAGAAGTAAGCAATAAGCTGTTGTTAAGGCAGGTACATCTACAGATGTTTTGATATCTACCCTTATGTCAACTGAACCTGATTTTATAGATTCATTTTGACGTGAACAATCAATTACTATAATTGGTGCTGAATTCTTATATTCGTTTCGTGAGAGTAATGGTTGTGCTTGCACCCCGTAATAAGATTGTTGAAAGTTGCAGTACATATCATAAAGCAGAGCGAATCGATCACGTGTAAATTTTATATTAACGTCATCGTAAGGATACGATTTGGAGTTTAAATGTATTTTGATATTGGTTAAATCACAGTGATCAAATTTGCTGACATCTTCACTTTTGAGGTTTCTTCGATTTGTCTGTAACGCTAAAATAATATATCGTGGTTTTTCGAGTTGGCTTGAAGTTTTCACATTCCATACATGATCTGTCGTTGATGGTAAAACCGGATATTCGTACAGTTCCCAATTTCGAAAACTTACTTGAATTGGTTGTCCTGATTCAATATATTTCAACATTGACAATTTTTCAGAACCATCTGGGGTAACGTGTGGCACCTTCCATTGCAGTTTAAAATTTTTTATGTATACATCATCACTGGGCGAAAGAAATGCATTTTCATCGCTTCTAGATCTAATGAGAATTAGCTCATGTTTAGCATTTACGATAATCTTCTTGTAGTCTTCGGCAAATCCCAAAAATTTTCTTAGCGGAACAGAAAAGTTAAAGTAGCCACTTGATGGCATGATAGATTCATCTGGCGACCAACCGGCATTATAAAGCATTTTACTTTCATTTTCACTAAGTGATACATAATTTTTCAGTGTCGATGTTATTCCAACATTCTTGTTTCGATCGATTTCTACTCCATTCAGTTCATATCTAATCTCATCGAATAGAAAAGCGATGCTATTATTCGTAAGTTTAGCAGTTGTTGATGTTGTTCCATCCGATTTAATTAAAGCACCTTCAATATAGATGAAGCTTTGACTTGGCAAAATACACAAGTCCTGCTGTTGTAGAGGTATTCTAATTTCATCACTGCAGTTGAATGATGATAGAAATGGAGAGTAGCTATGGTATTCAATTTTCGAGATACTATTGTCATAGATGACTTTACGTGTAACGTTCAGAATCTCACTCATTTTTGTTTTTTTAATTTGAACCCCAGTAATTTCAAGAACTGTTTATTTTGTAATGTTAGTCGGGGTCTTACTCGACCGATTTTCCTGGTTGAACTGATTGTATCTACATTGTTGGACAGGTATTTATCATCGTTATATAACAACATTCTGCGGCTTCAAATGAAGTCTGATAGTTATTGTTTCCCCCTTGAAGTTTATTAGATCTCCGTCTTGGTCAATCAGCTTAAGAGTTAGCGTGCTTATTCGTTTAACGTTTACCGGCAAATAAATGACATTACTAGGAACCTCCACTATTTTATAGCCTGGTCCTACCTCAGGTGAGAATTCGTGGATTGTATGCGAGGGAATATTATTAATATAAGAATTTCCAATTATGTTGCAATCAATCCGTATTACGTTCACTTTACTTATGCTTACAGGTAGATCAGAAGAGTGTTTGACATTGACTTTTAATTCTCGTTTAGCAAATCCTAGCAATTGACCAATGGATCTTTCTTTGTTGAAGTGAATAGGAGCAGTTGACTTGATTTCACTTTTGAGAGTGTTATTATTGGCACGTATTGAAAAATTTATTTTGTCATTGATCTTCGCCAACTGTTTATATAGATAATTTGCAATATCATCGATTTCGTATGATCCAACGGGTATTTCTATAACGTGCTTTCCAATGTGTAATAAATTATTGTTTTCATCCACGTTAGGTATAGAATTATATGTTTGAAAATCAACAAGTCCGCACACATAGTCATCTTGTAATTCGATAGGTGGAAAATACTCTGTTGTAAGAATGGATGTGTTTCCACTGAGAGTTAATGTTAGTGCCATGGCAGTATATAACACAATGATTGGGTTTTTTAGTAAAGTATTTATTTATATGAATGCACTAGACAATTTACAAACGTTTGTATAAAAATCTTAAACATAAATGTCCACAGTTGTATGAGTCATAGCTTTGATATGTATTGTAGTTGTATTTTATATTAGATCCCAGATAATCTAGTAATTCTATCGGTGGAGGTAAATTACCAAAACTATCAAAGTATTCCACATAACGATTTTGTTTGTTGTACGCTACCCAATGGGTACCAGAGCCTTGAATATTATCTAAATTTACTATACCACACTCGTTTTATATGGCAAATCCCTTTGGTAAATTATTTCGCATAAAAACTCCTCTGAAGGTTGGTAAGAATCTTGCAAACTTTCTCAAATCATTTTCATTTAATGCTCTCTTGGGTAGCGTTTTTAAAAGTTTTTTGGAACAGGATTTAAATACAACCCTAAGCCTTTTCTGTATGGCTTCAAATGTAATCCTCGACCTAATGTTATCTGCTCCATTTTCTGGTTATGTCGCTTTTTTTCCTCTAATGTATTTTTGGCATTATTAGCATCATCAACAGCTTTAGCTATTCCCACAGCTCCACCTGATAAAGCACCAATAGCAGATAATCCTGCGAAAAGAGGAATTAGGAACGGCAAAACTCCACCAACTTTAGGAATGGGTATTATTCTTGGAGTTTTGATAGCTTTTCTCCGTCCTTTTGTAATATTTTTTGCAGCAGCTAAGGCTACCTTAATACTCGCCTTCATACTGTTGGGTTTCTTCTGTTTAATGATTTTTCGGACTTTAGAAATAACTGTTCCAAATTTCTGTTTATCTTTCAATCCCATTCCTAATTTTACTTTAGCTTTCATCATATTGGCTACTAGTAACGCGTTAGTGCGTTCGG
Source organism: Oxycera nigricornis (assembly GCA_963942545.1). NCBI lineage: Eukaryota > Metazoa > Arthropoda > Insecta > Diptera > Stratiomyidae > Oxycera > Oxycera nigricornis. Next base: position 66,741,690 of record OZ012659.1, on the reverse strand, counting down.
CTAATCCTGCGTCTGCTGATCTAACGCGTTGCCACGCCTTTTCAGTTAATATCTTATCTAGTTTGTGACGATCGCTCGTTTCTTTAAATTGTGAATAACCAATATCGTGCTCTTTACACGCTTCGTCAAGGGGATTTATTCCGGCGTCTCCTCGGGCAAGTCGTTCTTGAAGCTTCGTGCTAGGTCCACAATATTGATAGCCAGGCAAATGCAGTTCAATCGGTAGTTTATTAATTAGAGTATTAATGAACCCTCTTCCGCTCACGGCTTTTCGTAAACTACTAGTACATTTCTTTTTATGATCAATCATTTTATACTGATCGCGATACACCTTGTTTAACAACTCATCGCCGACTGTAAAACTTTCGTTAAAACCTAGTCATTTACATGTTTGCTCTTCAGTTATCAGGATGCGGTTTATACAACAACACCAAAAGTTATTGGTGGAAAATGTTGACATTGCAAATGAACCCTTTACAAATAAACATAGCAATTTATTGCCTAATAGTATTCGAGCTATAATTGTGGGTCCCTCCAACTGTGGTAAAACTAACGTTATGATATCCCTGTTGAAACATCCCAATGGCGTTAAATTTGAAAACATCTACATCTACTCGAAATCATTACATCAATCCAAATATAGACATTTAAAGCAGGCTGTAAAACCTATTTCTGGACTAGGCTTCTATACATTTTCAAACAATAGTGCAGTGATTCCACCAAATAAAGCTGAGTCTAACTCTGTTTTCATTTTCGATGATATTGCCAACGAGAAACAAGATAACGTTCGATTATATTTCTGTATGGGAAGACATAATATTGATAGTTTTTATCTGTGTCAAACTTATACGAGAATACCGAAACACCTTATTCGCGATAATGCAAATTTTTTGATTATATTCAAACAGGATGATATGAATTTAAGACACATTTACAATAATCACGTAAACACAGACATGACTTTCGATCAGTTTAGAAACATCTGTGGAAAATGTTGGAGCGATAAATATGGGTTCTGTGTAATTGATAAAGACAGTCCCTTAGACAAGGGTCGATATCGAAAGGGGTTTGATGTATTCATAATACTATAAAAACATCGAAGCAGTTCAAATCAGTTCATTACCAGTTCAATACCTGTTCAAAGCAGTTCTATACCTGTTTAAAGCAGTTCAATACCTGTTCAAAGCAGTTCAATACCAGTTCCAAGCAGTTCCAAGCAGTTCAATACCAGCTCCAAGCAGTTCAATAGCAGTTCAATACCTGTTCAAAGCAGTTCTATACCTGTTTAAAGCAGTTTAATACCAGTTCCAAGCAGTTCAATAGCAGTTCAGATTACCAGCTTGATGCAGCTCGATAGCTGTTCAATACAGTTTGATAACAATTCAATAAGGTTTCAGTACAGCAGCAACAGTGAAGACAGTACCAAACAATTCGAAAAAGACACAAATCGATTCAGGTACAGCAAAAACCATTTCAAACTCAAATTAGAACCTATTGAAAGAATATTTCAAAATATTGTAGATACTTTTCGAAATTTGACGACGAAATGCTGCTGTTGTATTCATAAAAAATGAAAAAAACAATGTCTGATAAGCAACAACAGACGCAGCTACTCAGTGACAACCAATTCGATAAGGAAAAAGTATCAACAGCTGAAAGCTAACAAAGCTGGAACAGTGATTCAGCTAGAGGAAACATTTAAACCAATCACGCGCCCTCTCAAAGAATTAGTTAAAAGAACCAAGTTGTTGCAAAATAATAAAGACATACAAAATGGAATTAAAGAAGAGCCTCCATCAATACGAGATGAGGGAAATAGTCACCAAGAAGAAGAAGAAGACAGTTTTAAAACTCCTACACCAAACTTGAAACGAAATCTCGCCGCCACAACATCCAACTCTTCTTCTACAAAAGTTGTTCGTAAATATGTTGCCACTGCGAAAGGACGAGAATATTTTGAAGAGTACATGAAGCAAAACCAATTTCCGGAGATTCCTAGGCATTATCTAGATATTTATGTAAATCAACCGTCTGCAATTGACAGTGTTTATGGAATATATAGGGATGATGATGATGATGGAGAGCAGTGGAAAATAGGAAATTCGAATTTCGTAATCAATGGCAATCAAATACTTGTAAATGAGAAATCCTACATAGGAACTCGAGGTTTATACGAACTGCTTTTTATGAAGTATCCAGATGAAAAATTATATACCAATGAAGATTTAGCAGACTATAAAAGTATTATTCTGCACACTAATGCTTACAGACGTTCTTACGACAGCAATAGTCAGATAAATGGAAACCGAAGCTTTAAATATAGAAAAATAGTTTCGAAACCGTTAGATAACATCAACAAAGAAGAAAGAGGGCTAAGACAAACACCTAAACACAAAGATTATAGTTTAATGCAAACATCCGACAAACAGAAAGACTACATATATTGGGATGATCCGAATGAATTAGTGAGTCGATTGCAGTTACTCATTGGATCGCACCAAGCCGGTCACAATAATCATAACAACGAAATTATATCGATCATTGAAGAGTTGAAAGAAGCGCAAATAATAGAATAAATACGAAGAAATCACCAGCTGTTTCAAAAAATGAGTGTTGACAAATTTGGTCGATTTTCAAACGAAGGTGGAGGCAAACGAGGGCCTTCAGGTCCCAAGGGACCTGAAGGTCCTCGGGGGGCTCCAGGTCCGCAGGGGGCTCCAGGTCCTCGGGGGGGCTCCAGGTCCGCAGGGGGCTCCAGGTCCGCAGGGGGCTCCAGGTGTAGGATTCGACAAAGCGGAGAACAGCGATTATATTCTTAAATTCAAACGATTAAAGCATCTTGGCACGCCCCTAGATGATGATGATGCTACAACAAAAGTTTACGTTGATACGTATGTTGAGAAGCTAAAGGCATATGTTGACAAGCAAATTCAGATTCACTGCGATAATAATAAAAATGTTGATGTTGTTTGAATTAACGTTACATATATGTATATATTAATAAAAATACAAGTAAACAAGCTTAGTCTTTTTTATCATGAGCAAACGACAAGTTATTAACGAATTGCACGCGTCTGCTCGAAAAAATTTTAAGCGACGGCGTGTTATTATAAAAGGTTTGGATGATTTGTGGCAAGCGGATTTAGTTGAAATGGGAGCATATGCTAGCGAAAATACAGGGTTTCGTTTCCTTCTTACGATCATTGACACGTTTTCTAAGTTTGCGTGGACGGTTTCTATCAAAACGAAGACTGGTAAAGAAGTTGCCAAGGCAATTGAACACATACTTCAACAGGGGCGCATTCCTAAAAACTTGCAAACAGACGACGGAAAAGAATTCTACAACAAACATTTCAAAAACATTATGGAACAGTATCAAATAAACCACTATTCCACGTATAGCTCTCTTAAGGCGTCAATTGTTGAACGATTCAATCGTACACTGAAGAACATGATGTGGAAGGAGTTTAGCATGAATGGAAATTACAAGTGGATTAGTCTCGTTGATGATTTCACCAAGGAGTATAATAACAAAAAACATCGAACAATAAAAATGGCTCCTTCTGCTGTAAATAGCTCAAATGAACTGTCACTTCTGTCCACCGTGTACAACAATATTAAAGTAATGGGAAAGTCGAAATATAAAGTGGGTGACTATGTACGAATTAGTAAATACAAGCATATATTTGAAAAAGGATATACACCAAACTGGACAACGGAGATTTTTAAAATTCGTCAAATTCAAATAACCAACCCCGTCACATATCTTTTGGAAGATTATGAAGGAAATCCAATCGAAGGAGGATTTTATGAACTTGAACTGCTAAAAGCTAAGAATCCGTCGTTTTATCTTGTGGAAAAAGTTTTAAAAAGGAGGGGAAATAAAGCATTTGTAAAGTGGTTGGGGTTTTCAAAAGAACATAATTCCTGGATAAATGTTAAAGATATGGAATAACTCATTCTTTGTTTTAGTGTTAAGATTCAAAATAAAACATTGTGGTTATAATTGAAAAATAAAATTTATTTATTTGTTAATCGTTTATAAAATTGAACAAGCCTTTTAACTTCACACAATCTCCTATGAACACTGTAACATTCACAAGTATCGGGACCGCATTCTGCATCATCATAAGCCCAAGGACAGTTCACATAATGTTTACCAAACTTGTTGACTTTTTGTTGCATGTCAGCGTAGGCTTTCAAAAACGTGTAATTGTTTACAAATTTATCAAAGTGCTCCGTTAAAATTAGTTGCTTGCTATCAACAAAAAATTGTTTATATTCCTCAATAGAACGCTGAAGATCATCATTATCGTCTTTAGTATCCATCGTTGTGAAGCGGTTGACGGTTCAAGTAAAACTCATGGTATATGTTTGCTTCATGTTCTTTAAATCTAAAAATTCTACATCTGATCTATAATTGAGGTCTTGTTGTTGTTTTATGTATTCAACTTCGCCATTGCTAAGAATCCTCTCGGCTTCAAACTCACGATATTCAAAGCACGAGATTTTGAGTGAACGTTCGGAATAGTTGCTATCATATGTTCATCGTACTGTTAAGATATTTTCGTCATCGAATTCTAATTTGAAATGTCTGTAAAAAATATTTTTACTTTCGATTATTCAATTTCTTTTCTAAGCAAATCTTGCCGAAATCCTCACCACTGGTAGGGGATTACCTTGAAGAAAAGGTATTCCGATACTCGAAACAACAACAAATATTTTCAAAAACTCCATTCTCTGCTTCATTCAATTTTATTATTTATTTCAATCTTCCTATTCTACATCCATTACAATATTATAATGTCCCCATGCATATGTGCTAACCCCATCTTCCCTTATATATCGCTTATCATCTAAATAACTTAAAGAAACCTTATTTATACATTCAGTATATAAATTGTGAAGCTTAGATCTAAACACGTACATACTACCTCTAAATATCTTTTTTCTAAACAAGCAATCTCTATAATCATCTAAATTTAGTCCATCCATAATAAGCTTCTTTACACCTTTTGCTTTCTTAATTGTATCACCATTTTCTATACTTGAAGAATACATTTTAGCTCTTAATCCTATAAACTCCTTCATGACTTTTCCACTATTTTCGTCTTTCATCATACCCAACACTTTTCCATTTTTCAGCGGAATATTATATATGTTATCTTGGGGGTACTCAGAAGTATCAAAGTGATTGTCTATATCCGGTATAATATCACTGTAAAAGTCGTTTGTTTGAATAGTGTAAATAAATGAATCCGTATCCATATAGTTGAGAATAATTTTCTCATTATATTTGGGCTTCATGAAACGATAATGAAAATCATACATTTTCAATTTTGATAGATCAAGCACGGTGAAACCAAGATAAGTCGGTTTGTTGTAACATGTGAATACTCTATCCATTTGAATAGCTGCCATATTGGGGGTAAAAACGGCTGCACTATGAAAATTTGGCTTGGATATAAGACTTCGTGCGCCTGAGTGTCTGCCTCGGCTTTCCCAATCCGTCACAATCTTCACATCTTTCCTTTTATCTACATTTTCCATCGTTTTGCCATATACTGCGTTGTTTAAAAGCTTGAAAAAGTTTTTCTCAAACAAATTTTTACTGGCTTTGCGATATTGGGTGTTCAAGTCTATGTACTGCTTCATCCAAGTCGATTGTTTAAACTGTAAAACTCTATGGACACGGGTCAATTTCAAACCATTCGCAATGCATTGCTGTAGATTTCTATAGTGAATCACATAATTTTGTTTGTTAGTTAAGTCAGTGATCAATTTCGCAGTTTTCGAACCAGGTGCCTTTTTATTTTCTGCACAGAAAGGTAAATCGTTATGCTCATCGTGCTTTGTTGATGGATACTCCAAATCAACTTCCAATATGTATCCAATGTCTGCGTCTATTGCAATATTGAGAATGTCAACCTCATCTATATTTTCAACCCACTGGAATTCAGCATGGGGAAGTGGCTGTGACATTGCCCAACCATATAGATTGTTTGCGTCTACATACATCAGATACTTGGAAGGATCCTCTTCTTTATAATCTTCCAAGTATTTGTTGTTAGCTTTTGAGTGACGATGTGAGCATTGAGTAATACCACCTCTGATTCATCGTTGTATGAAGTGATGCATGTTTATATCTGTTAGAAGATCAAGTTTAACAGATGTTATTTTGAGCATGGCATCCCACGATAACCCAGGAGTTGTATAGTATTGGCAAGGGTCAAGTCCATAGATATTTTTACAAACTTTCCTGAAATTTTCGAAAACGTCTGTCAGAAGCAGCACATCTGTCTTCAGATATAATTCCAAATAGTCCCAAATCGTTGTGCAATTGAAAACTTTCCATACATTTTTAGCATGTTCATAATCAATCTCATTGCACTCGCTATTTGTCATTTTGTTGTAAAAGCTTTCTCGAGGTGGTAAACAAACTTCATTCAATCGATCCCACTAGTTAATATAATCGTAGGGAAATACACCCTTTCTTGTAAGCAGTTGAAATTTCTCCCCATCTTCATATACTGATCTTACGGTTTTCAGATCTACTGGAGAAAGGTTTTTTACTAGAGCATCCAAACTACTCTGCATGAATCTGGCTGAGTCTAAGAACCTAAGCTCAATCGTTTCAAACTCATCGACTTGAATTCGTTTAGATAATGAAACGTATAATTCCTTATTAATGGGTATAATAGATATTTCCCCATCAATGCTATCCAATTCTTTCACAAACAAATGACAATCATAGCCTGAGAGGTTGTGAAATAATATTGGAAAGAATTTCGGTACTCGATACAATAAATTGCATTCGTTATGAGCGGGACCTCTATATTTTCCAGTAAAGTGACAATGGTCTCGGACTCTATCATTGTCAAGCTCTTTTTTACAAATGTGACAGAAAATCGATTCCCTTTGAACCTTTTCTTCTTCCGACGATAGAGCATCCATTGACTTTGGGTTCTTGATATGATTTATATAAAACCATTTTACATCATTTACAATGGAATTAACGAATTCTTTGGGTGAATCTGGGCCTTTGTATAATCTGAATCTGTCTAATTTTGAATCGAATGAACACTTGATGAAATAAGAGAAAGCACAAGGGGTATGTTCTTGGATTGTTGACGTTGATGAAAGTGTCGGATTGGGTGCACATGTATCGACGTCTTGAAGAAGGCATTCAAAATCTGCATAGATGACAAAAGGTACCTCGAGTTGTCGTCCATAGCTATTATACTGCAGCGTTGCTTTCTCCGGTTCCGCCATTTTCGTGACTACTCTGCTACAGCTGTTTTTATGCAGTTGCAGTTTCTCGCTCGAAATAAAATATTGCAGGCATTTGTTGCAAACATAGATAGCACCATTGTGTAGCGTTTGTTGACAGCGAATCAACCTTTAAAGAAGAAGAAGAAGAAAAATAATTCATGTATTCACACATACACACACACACAAACTATTCACTATTCCATACCTTGAAATATGTTTAATCCAAACATAATGACAATCTTCGTTGGATTGCAGCAGGAGCAGATTGATGTGATGCGATTTTTCTTGCTTTGCGATATGATATGGACCGATAACTTTTCTTAACTCTGGATCGTATCCAAATAAATTAACACTGATTGATTGGTTTAATTCCTCAAATTTGTCAATATCTTGCACCTGTAGCGGAAACTTGAGTCCCCGAAAATTCAACACTATACCATTTTGAAGATGTATAACGCTGTCTGCAATGTCATCAATTTGGTATGATGTAGTTCTTTCTGAATTATGATCTGTCGGACACATTGCGGATATTATGCACCATTTAAAACAATAACTGTCGCGGTTCTTAATATTAATGCAAGCACGCTTATTGGCCAATTGTCTTGGTAGCGGAATATAACTTGTTCCTCTCAATGGTTTAAAATCGTTTATATTTAACTCACAGTGCGTAATTCTAAGGAGAGCCCATCCACTGTCTTTCTCCTGGAATTCCTCCATTTTGATTCGAATTTCATTAGCCATATTATCGAAAGCTAATTTCAACTCACTTTTTTGAAATATCGCTTGCATTTTTGTATGGAAAGACTTAATGCTTATTATGCAATCGTTTTCATCATCATCATTCATTTTAATGAATTCAGCAAAGAGTTCAATGTTGAATTTGAGTGTCACGCGTTCATCTAGTGCACTCATCAGATAATTCACTAACGGATCTTCCATCATCTTTAAAAACTCCGCCGAATTTAAAAGACCCTCATCTTTGTTTTCAAAAACAAGAGTTTCCATTCGCTGTTCAAAACAACTTTTTACCCTTTTAAAATGTTCGTTGAGGGGCTCTATAGATTTATTTTTGTGAACATTGGTTCGCACATGATAGTTCCAACAAGCACTATTGACTTCGATATTACAAAATTCACAAAACATTTTGAGGAATACAATTCACTTTGTGTTTTTCACTGAGCTCAAAATAAAAACTTTCCTAATTGAGATGCAAAGTGAAAGCAGAGGATTGGATATCTGAAAGATCTAATTCTTCCTTTTCCACTTTAAATAAAAACTTAGGTATTTTATATTTAAAATAAACTTTTTAAATTTTAATCACTTTTTATCTTTTACAATTTTTTATATTTTTTCGACAAGGTATAAAAATTCACTTTGAATGAATACTGGTTTACAACGCAGAATAGCAACTGGAATGATTCCTGTTGGGGTCTTGTCTTTTTATATAATTCTATTGTTTATTTTATAAATTCCTTAAGGGTAACCTAATATTATAATTACTATAATTTTGTATTTAGCCCATCGCTAATCTTTATTTATTATTTCCTTCTTTTATCTTTATCTTTCAAATAAGGGCAATTGTTTACGTTATGCCGATCCGATTTGCAACTAGTGCAGTAATACGATCTTTTGTGTTCCACCTTATCAGTGGAATTTCCGGTGAGTGGCATTTTCGTTTCTGGGAAGTTATTGGATTTCAAGTGGATGGTTATTATTTTTGTGGTTATGGGAATATTATGTGCAGGATGTTTATGTAGATGATTCAAGGTTTAGGTATTTGGGGTAATGTGTTTCAGATATGACTCAGAATATTGCATTTTGTTGCGAAATCAGAATATTGCGATAAGGGCAATTGTTTACGTTATGCCGATCCGATTTGCAACTAGTGCAGTAATACGATCTTTTGTGTTCCACCTTATCAGTGGAATTTCCGGTGAGTGGCATTTTCGTTTCTGGGAAGTTATTGGATTTCAAGTGGATGGTTATTATTTTTGTGGTTATGGGAATATTATGTGCAGGATGTTTATGTAGATGATTCAAGGTTTAGGTATTTGGGGTAATGTGTTTCAGATATGACTCAGAATATTGCATTTTGTTGCGAAATCAGAATATTGCGTGTTGTTGCGAAATTGAAGATGATGTCATAGGTGTTTCCTGGGCTATGACTCAGAATTGAGATATGACTCAGAATATTGCGTTTTGTTGCGAAATCAGAATATTGCGTGTTGTTGCGAAATTGAAGATGATGTCATAGGTGTTTCCTGGGATATGACTCAGAATTGAGATATGACTCAGAATATTGCATTTTGTTGCGAAATTGAAGATGATGTCATAGGTGTTTCCTGGGATATGACTCTCACCGCGGTTGGGAAAACTCCTTTGACCTTGACCCTTGACCTTTGACCTTTGACCTTTGACCCTTGACCTTTGACCTTTGACCCTTGACCTTGAACTTTGACCTTGACTTCTTATCACACCTATTCATCAGCATGACTCATCGCGGTTGGTAAACACCTGGCCGTGGGAAACACCCCGACAGCGATAAGAAATGGCGCCACCGGAAGCGATAAGAAATGGCGCCCCAGACAGCGATAACAGGTGACGTCATGCGGGGGCGGTAATCCGATACCCGTGGGAAAAAATGGGCGCCACCGGAAGCGATAAGAAATGGCGCCACCGGAAGCGATAACAGGTGACGTCATGCGGGGGCGGTAATCCGATACCCGTGGGAAAAAAAATGGGCGCCACCGGAAGAGATAACAGGTGACGTCATGCGGGGGCGGTAATCCGATACCCGTGGGAAAAAAATGGGGACCGTGGGAAAAAAAGCGCTTGAACTCTCCTTTCCATACTACTAAAGTGGCATGGGCGCAAAATTTCAAGTTTTCGGATGTTGCAAATTCTATGCCAAGAAGTAGATTTGATAAAATCAAGCGATACTTACACATAAATAATAACGCTGATCAGCCTCAAAAGGGTCAACCTGGCTACGATAAGTTATACAAAGTTCGCCCATTGCTAGATGTGTTTTAAAAAAATGCAATGAAATTCCTCAAGAAGAACACCAGAGCATTGATGAACAAATGATTGCATTCAAAGGTAATAAACTTTTACATAAAAATAGATATCTTTCAATTGCTTAAATGTATTTTTATATTTAGGTAAACACAGTTTGAAGCAATATCTCCCAAATAAGCCAAATAAATGGGGCTTCAAAATGTTCACTAGAGCTGGTGTATCTGGTATTATTTACGATTTCACCCTCTACATTGGTGAAGGAACGTGTAAATCTTTTGGTTTGGGAATATAATCGGACATTGTCTTACATTCTAGCATTCCTATGAATCAAAATTATAAATTATTTTTTGATAATTGGTTTATGTTTATTATCCATTGGTACAATCCTAAGTAATCGTTTGAAACATTGTACTCTAAAAAGTGAGCAGGATCTTCGATAAAAGGTCGAGGATCATGCGATTTCAAATATGAGTCATCGCACAACTTGGTTGTTTGTCGTTGGTATGACAATAAGAGTGTGCAACTGGTTTCTAACTACGCAGGTAAAAATCCAATGAGTGAGTGCAAGAAATGGTGCCGAAAAGAGAAGAAATTTATTACAATACCTCGACCAGGTATGGTTGAATGCTATAACAAGCATATGGGACGCAATGACCTTGCATACATGCTGCTAGAATTGTATAAAGTCAACCACCGTTCGAAAAAATGGTATATGCGCAAGTTATGGGTGTGCCTCGAGCGGGGGCGAAAAAATAAAAAAGGAATCGGCTAAGACGTAGCCGATGGGAATCAAAATTAAAAAACGCTATTTAATCTCGACAAACTTTTATTGGGATCTAAGCGATTACACAAGTAGACGGCGTGAGCGATGCGTCGGCAACTGGGGCGAGGAGATCATGTGTCAATCATTTTATTAACATAAAGTGCTTACCTAGTGTCTGCACTTGTGCAGGTGTCAGATTCACCCTTTTGGTCTTGTCTGGAGTTTTCTTTAAGATACTTTGTTGCGTCAGCTAAAATAGTATCTATGCCAGAAGAAGCTAATGCTGATGGATACATAACTTCTCCCCCCTTACAAGATGAATTCTCCTGAATTCTATTGCCAATTTCAATTTTAACATATTGTTTTCTGAAATATTTTACAAGTCGTATAATAAAAAGGGTAAGTATAACAATCAGTACCATGTTAAATCCATATGATACACTTTTATGATATTTTAGATCTTTGATTTCCTTAATGTTATTTTCATTGTCAAAAAAAGTTCGTCAAAAGTTATTTTATTAGTAAAATTTTCAAATTTCTCATCCGAAGGATAAAAGAATCTTTCCTGAAATCTTTGTTTAATAGTTGTATAATATTTATTAAATGCTTGAATAGTGCAGTTATTAAAATGAATGAGTGAATTTTGACCCAACTTCAGCTTTCTTGCGTCGCAATTTTGATTTATTTTTAGATTTTCAGCATTTTTGATAATAATTGTTTCTGGGTCTATTTCGATTACTTCTGTTTTATTATTCGTTATTAATTTACAACTCTTACGATATATACAATTTTTATTTAGTGATAATTCATTCAGATATTTCGTTTTTTCATATTTATACATTTGTTTCTCGTATTCAAAGACAATGTCAGTTGGTGAATCAATCTCTTTATAATTTTTGTTTGGTATTGGTATAAAAAGCTTTAGTTTAGCTGTGACAAATGCTTTAGGTACTTTAATGGCAAAGATCAGTAAATCTTTTTTATATTCTAACATTCCTAACTTTACATCTTCCAATTTAGTTAAATCTAAATTATATGCCTGGATTTCATCGTCTGTTAAAATATTAGGATGTATAATACCATATTTTGCTGAAACTATGTTGTCTTGGATATGTTCGATTTTGCTTTTTAAGAGTTGGATTTTAAAGAATTGATCGTAATATAGACTATTGTTGATTACTATGCTATCAATGTTATTCATTTTGCTCATGATAAGGGCTCTATCCTTTTCTACAATTGCTTTAAGCTGTTTAAATGTCTCATTTACGTGATTGTTAATGTTAACTTGCTGGTTCAAGGTCGTAATTGTTTTGTGAATGTTAGTGTCTACTGTTTTTAGGTGATTGTCAATGTCTTGTCGGTCTTGGTCGTCCATTGTCCCAAATAACCATTTATGTGTGTTGCCCACTAGATTTATTAGGCCTCGTCTTGCTCGTCTTTGTGGTCTCGTCATTGTCCTTACTTTGTACGTCAAATCTATCAGTTCCCTTTGTAACAAATTTTTATGTTGTCCGTCTAAACTATCTATATTCCTCGAAAAATCGTTTATCAAATTCAAAATTTCTTGTATGTCAACGATGTGAACTATAAGGTCTGTTTTACTGACGATGTCTATTTGATTCAGATACATTTCTGCAAATTCTGTTTGTTCTTGTATTTCGTATACGTTTAGTTGTCCCGTAACTGTTGTCGACATTAACAAGAGTGATAATACAACTGTGGAAATCTGTAAATGTTTATAGAGTGCTGATTTAAAAATTCTATTTAAGAGGAAAGAGTAATAATGAGACTCTCGTTCTTCTTCCTATACTAACTAGTTTATTTCTAATTATTCCTATATTATTCAAAAAACTATTTTCCTTGAATAATCTCTAGTATTATTCTCTGTCGAAAATATTCCATATTTCTTTGTGAAAATGTAATTTCGCTATTTCTTGCGATGCACTCCGCAAACATGCATGTGAACACTCCGCAATCATTGTTGTTCTTTTGCTGTGGTATATCGTTCATGTTTTCTATAATGAAATCTGATGTTTTAAACGGTTCGTTCGTTTGTCAATTGATTCTTCTTGCAAATATTTCCGTAATACCTCTAATAACTTTGTATTTGGTGTTCCCTTCGAATCGTAGTATTCAATTCTTTTATTTTCCAGATTGATAACCGCTAAACACCAATGTGCGTTATGTATGATAACGGGGATCAGAATTTTATTGAAAGAAAATATGTTTGTCCTCCGGGTCCATTTTTTGACTCCATTATATCCATTCCGTATAAGTTGTTGAACGAAGAAAGTATTTATAGCATGTATTTGTAATGCGTTGAGTTCGTTCCCTGCGACAATTTTGGATGGCTTATCTGTCTTTATGAAATGTTCCTCTAATTTTTGTATTATGGTTGGATGGCTTCTGTCCGGAAGATAATATGCAAATGCGAATTTTGAAAACTTATCAATGATTGTCATAAAGGCATATTTCATAATGAAATATATGTCTGTATGTATTATTTGATTTAGATCTGTTGGGGTTTCAGAATATCGGTATTGAGGCTTGATTGGGTTGTAATCGTACTTGGTTTCTTGGCAAACTAAGCAATTATTGATTATTATCTGGATGATTTCTAACAGTTTTGGAAAATAAATTTTATTTCTAATGGCATTGAAAGTCTCTTGGATGCCCAAATGCATACTTTCCTTAACGTGGTATAATGAAATCTGTTTTATAGCCTCTGTTTCAGTTTTTATATCCTGTGGTCGGAAGGAGCATCTAATGAATTTTATTTGCTTGTCATTTGAAAACATTTGTCTGAGTTTTTCCTGCACGATATTATATTTGTTATCTGAGAGATCTGAGTAGATAATACCTTATTTAATGTACCTTCGCAATATATCATTTAAATTTTGAAAATCATACTCCGCTATGTAAATTATTCTTTTCTTATGGATAATCTCAATTTCCGTTAGTTTATTATTGGTGAGAATGAGCTGTGTCCGGTATTTATTAACAATCTCCTCTTTGATCGGGATATGGTCCAGGAGTTCCTCGTTAGCAGAGTGAATCGTGGCCATAGTTACCTCGTCATCTTCAACATTGAACAACATTCCTAAATCTGAATACGTATTCGCAGTACTGGTAGCTTTGGTTGATTTCTTCTCTTCCGTTTTTTTAATCCTACTCAAAAAATCTGCAACTTTATTCTCGCGACCTTTTAAATATTCGATTTCGAATTGGTACTCTCCTAGTTTCAAAAGCCATCTTTGGTGACGTGGTGACAAGTCTTTGCCCCTATACTTAGCATGCAAATATTTTATGGGTTGATGGTCCGTATAAATTTTGAATTTCTTCCCATACAGATATGGTCTAAAATAATTCACAGACCACATGATGGCAAGGAATTCTTTATCAGTCGCTGCGTAGTTCCTTTCGTGGGAATTCAGCGTTCTTGATGCGAAGCAGATAGGATGTCCATCTTGAGACATGACGGAACCTATTGCATAATTGGATGCATCCGTTGTAAGGTGAAACGTTTTGTTAAAATCGGGGAATCTTAATATTGGTTGCGAACAAATGAGGGTTTTAAGCTTCTCGAAGGCCTATATGCAATTAGGATCGTGAGGGTTAATTCTAATACTCTTTTGCAAATATTTCGTCATAGGTTGCGCAACTTTCGCGTAATCGCGTATAAATTTTCTATAGTACCTTGAAGATTGATCGAATGGCTTGCACATGTTCTGCTAATGTCGTACTGAATATCAAGATGTCATCCAGATAAACAATGCAATTAACGTTAATGTATTTTCTCAAAATTTGGTTGATGAGTCTTTGGAATGTTCTTGGGACATTTTTTAACCCGAATGGCATCCTTAAAAATCATACAGACCTTGAGGAGTCACATAGGCTGTTTTTCTCTGTCTTCTTTTCGTATTAATATTTGATGGTATCCTTTCGCTAAGTCGAGAGTAGAGAAAAACTGTGCTCTTCCTAATTTGTCGAAGGCAGCCTCAATATTTGGTAGTGGATATTGATCATCGATAGTCACTGCGTTTAAAGCTCGATAATCTACGCATAAACGATATTGTTGTTCATTTCCGCTTTCGCTTTTCTTAGGAACCACTACTAGCGGACTGGAATATCTCGAATTGCTTTTCTGGATAATTCCTTGTTTTTACATTTCTGCTAGTTGTTTTCTGGCCTCTTTTTCGTGAACAGGAGAGTATCGGTAGAATTTGGAGTTAATTTGCCTAAGTACCTCAGAACCGGTTTTTATATGGGTGGGAACGGCATTTTCAATCTTTTTCAATCAGAGTAGCGCGTGGCTTGGGTTACCACGTTTGTATGGCTGGGAAAGGGTGAATCAGAGTGTCTTGGTCTTGGGTGTACGGAGGAACGGGTGCTGAGATTGTGGTTTTGTGTCAGGTGTGTGTCGTTGATTTGTTGTTTGTAAGAGGGGTGTTGCGGTTGGTTGGTTGGGGTTGTCAGGTGGTGTGTGGTGATTTGTGTTTGTAGAAGGGTGTAGAGGTTTGTTCAGGTGTGTGGTGGTGATTTGTGTTGTGTTGTGAGGGGTTGCCGAGCGTGGTTGGTCGAAGGCTATGGAGGGTCTGGGTTAGGGCTGTGATTTGCAGTGTTGGTAGAAGGGTGTTGTGGTTGGTTGGTTGCGTCAGGCCGTGGTAGGGTGTGGAGGATCAGGTGTGTGGTGTTGATTGGCGGCGCTGGTAGAATGCAATATCAGATCAGGTGGTTGGCGATGATTTTGAACGTTGATGGAAGACTATAGAGGATCGGTGTGTTGCGGTTGGGTGCGTCAGGTAGTCATAAGTGGTAGAAATAGGGTCAGATGTTTTTGCTGTAGTTTGTGAGATGTGTCATGTGTTGGGAGATGTTGTGTGCATAACAGGTTGGTTGTTAGGAGGGTTAGAGTACGTTAGAAAGGCTGCTAAAGTCAATTTTTGTAAAATGTGCGCAGAAAACCAGACAGAAAAACCCCATACCCATACCCTGCACCTTCATGTGCGAATTCAACTTGAATTTCGATCGTACCAGCAGATGAATGCATACAATTAACACGCTTACGAATCAACAGAGAGACTTGCAAAAGAAACTATATTATTGTATGTGTGTATGTTTGTTCAAACTCAACTTGAATTTCGATCGTACCAGCAGAGGAGTGCATACAATTAACTCGCTTACGAATCAACAGAGAGACTTTCAAAAGAAACTATATTAATATATGTATGTATGTATGTTCAAACTCAACTTGAATTTCGATCGTACCAGCAGAGGAGTGCAAACAATTAACTTGCTTACGATGAGCTCCTTGTAATATCGATATGTAATATCTGCAGCTATAGATGTATGTTCAAACTCAACTTGAATTTCGATCGTACTAGCATTGTAAAATGGTGAAAAAGGTGCGCAGAAAACCAGACGGAAAGACGTAAATGCACTTCATGTGCGAATTCAACTTGAATTTCGTTCGTTGGCACTACACAGCAAGTTAATTCAAGATTTCCTTCGAGCGAATGTATGAAGCAGCTGTTTAAGGCAACGAATGATGGTTACAGGTTAAAGCCTGGCACGTACATTTTCTGTGGCTCTGTATAAAATTTAGCTTAATGTAATATGCACCCATTGATTTCAACACGCCGTATTGCTGTACTTATTTATGGGAACGAAGGGTGAGAAGAGGTGTGAAATTTTTATGGTAATAGCCATTCATAATGATTCGAGCGTATCATCAATGGGTGCATATTAATTAACTCGCTTATGAATCAACAGACTTGCGAAAAAAGAAATATTATTGGAAAGATTTCAATATCACCTGCATCTTAAACTGAAATGGATGACGTCAGGGAGGATCCTAAACGTCCGGTTGTGGAGTTGTTGTCGAATGTTACGCGTCATGAGTTGAATGCATGTGAAATGGAATGATACGAAATGGCGTAATCCACAATTAAACTGTGTGTATGCCAATCAGAAGATGCTTTATGATTGCTTACGCTTGCTTGGTACGCTTGAGGCAAGAATCGCTGGACATGAAGAGACCTGTATATTGAACCAACTGAGGGTGAATGTAATTAGTGTCTGCGGAAAAAATGTGTTTTAAGCAGTGCATATTTAATTACTTTACACGTGTGGTGTAGGTGAAGGTTAATACTGATGGTTGAATGCTTTTGTGTTGCGGATCGCGTGTTCGTTCTGTATATTGAAATTATCTGAGGGTGAATATAATTAGCTCGTGTGGAAACATCTGCTACCCGTATCACCCTATGTGCGCGTAGACAGTATAAAAGTGAAGGGTTGCAGTCAATTATCACGCAGAAGTTTTTGAAGTCTTTTGAAAGAAGTTGGGATACGAAAAATATGGTGAGTAATAATATTACATACATACTGGTAATGTTTTTTTTAATCCTTTGTTTTTTTTCCAGAATACTGTAGAAGTGTTGGACAATATATGCGAGTACAGTCCGGATCAACACGTAGCACTTGTTGGTTTGGAACACGGAAAAAATATAGGGTTAAATGTTTTCGTTTGGTCAACACGCAATATAGATCACGTCTCACCGTACACCTAACCAATGGAACCTTTTGTTTTCTTCCACCAAGATTCTCAGAGAAAATAAAGAAACAGCGTCAAATTGAGGATCTTAACGATATTGCGGAAAACTATTTGATTTTCGAAGGTAAAGATGACGCTAGAGGTGGATATTTGAAAATAAAATTTGTTCAGCATAACAACGATGAATTTGAATAAAGAGTCGCTTTTACCATACAACATTGTTTTATTTCTATTTCACATTTTTCCATTTCACATCAGTGTAAGAAGAAATAAAAGACTGGTTCGAATGTAATTTATAATTTTTACTTAAATATCTCTTTCAAAACTTTTCATTTCTCAGTTTATAATAAAAACACATTAATTTTCTAATTCTGCCGGAGATTTTTTCCACATGGCAGCATTCACAGTTATCTGGTCCGGATTCGGCGTTGTCAGAAAACCAAGGGCAGGATTTGTAATGTGATCCGTAAATTGATGTGCCATACGGTATCGTCGAATACAGCTTTAGTGTGTTGATATCCTTTAACAGCTTCTCACGATGCTCATCCAGAAGTACATCCTCGTAATCCGCAACAAAATCTTCAAATTTACGCAGTTCTACCGTGCAAGACATCTTGTTTGTCTGAAGGTTGTTTCTAAACTGACTATGTTAAATGCAAAAACCTCTCATTAAAAATTTTCTCTCTGAACTTTTTAGAAAGAACAGAGGCTATATTTTCATTTAGTTGTGAAATACGCTGGTGAAACCTAACTCTGTCACGAGCATGTATTTCCCACTCCCCTTCACGACTCATGCGATACGCATAGTTCCAGGCTATCATGCATCTAATGCAAGCTATATCGGTGAATTTAACATTGTTTTCCATTTTAGTAGACTGTAACAGACTTTAGCAAGGTTTCACACTACGTCTTTTATATCTATCCATGAATTATGCGCTGAAGAAAAACCGAGCCGTTTTACAAGAACACGATTTTTCTCTTTTTTTAAAATTTTCTCAACAAGGTAAACATCAGGGTGATTTACCTTTGATAATTCTAACTCATAAAAACCGCCTTGAATAGTGTTTCCTTGATAATCCTCAAGGATATATGTTCGCGGTTGAGTATTTTTTAAGGATCCTTATCTTGAATATCTCTGTTGACCAATTCGGGGTGAAGCCTTTTCCAAAGACGTGCTTGTACTTGCTTATGCGAACATAATCACCGATTTTATATTTAGGTTTAGAAACACCCTTAACTTTCCTATGCAAAGTTGCAAGTAAATGAACTTCGTTAGATGAATTGACATCTATAGGTCTCATTTTAATAGTGCGATGCTTGGTTCTATTGTACTTATCAATGAGTCTTGGTAAAATATCAATCCAACGGTAATTACCCTTCATACTGAATTCTTTCCACATAAGATTTTTTAACGTTCGATTAAACCTCTCAACAATAGATGCTTTCAATGAGCTGAATGTAGAGTAATGTTTTATTTCATAATATTTCATCAGCTTGCGAAATACCTCGTTAAAAAATTCCTTGCCGGCGTCTGTTTGTAGGTTTCGGGGGATGCGCCTCTGGTTAAAAATTGATTCCGCAGCCTTTGCTACTACACCTGCACTTTTATTTTTAATAAGTAGAGCCCACGCATATTTAGAGAATGTGTCAATTACAGTTAAAAGAAACTTTGTTCCATGATTTTCAGATGAGAAGGCAGCCATATCAACTAGATCAGCTTGTCACAAATCATCTATACCTCTAGTGGTGACCCTTCGACGTGCAAATCGTCTACGAGCGGGTCTGTGGAGTTCATTGACTACTTGTCGTCTACTCATCATACTCAAAAAGATATAAATATTCTTTAAACCATTATATTTACGTACGATTTCGTCAAAGATATGCTTCACTTTAAACACCCGTTCACTATGATGGTTGCAGGCCCCTCTGGGTGTGGCAAAACGACTTTTATAGAAAATCTTCTTGCAAACCAGACGATGATTCAACCGCAAACAAGCCGCGAGGTGCGACCCTTGAGGTCCACACGGTCAACTTCCCAGTAATATCTATATAAACATCAACAACATAACAACAATGAGAGGTATTCATAGCAGTAACAGGAATGAGTTAATATGAATCATATCGTCTACGGGAGGGTCCATTGATTACGTAAGGTTTTTGGTCGATGAATATTCACGAGGATCAATTGGTGGGGGCCTTTTTGATCTTGAAAGTTTTTGTTGGTTTTCAAAATTTAAGCATTTTTTTTTAATTAAAAGACTATGAAACTATTAAAAAGCTGCTCAATTATGCAAATATTTTAAAACTTTGATTGAATTTACAACATTTTTTTTAGAATAAAGGATATAAAGTAATAGCATTCGTATGAACCCTCTTTACATGGTAACTTTGAATGATTTTTTTATTTTTAATTTAGTTTTTTTTATGATCATGGAAGAAAATTTTGCAGGTGTCTCTTCAAAAACTAATGAGAATGTATAAATTTTATAAACTGGTATCACTGTGCGGTGCAAATCAGGTTAAAAAATATTTTTTATAAAAAATAACATAATTTTTCGCATTTTCTTCTATTAAATTAAAAAAACGGCTGGAACGACTTTTTATATTGTTGAAAACTTCACAAAGATGTTAATACACGTCAACTGACAAATATTATATCTGGTTCGTGAGATATAGTGAATGATAAAAATGACTTTGAAAATTTTGATGAGTTTTAATGATTATTTATTTTTAATTTAATTTTTCACGCAATCATGGGGAAAAGTTTTGATGGTGTTTTTACAAACATTGTTTGCAACATATAAATTTTTAAAAGATTGATTACTATTTTTCGCAAATCAGCTTAAAAATTTACTGTTTGTGAAAAAACCTAATTTTTTGCATTTTTTTCTCTTAAATTAAAAAAACGGCTCAAAAGTTTTTTTAAAAATGCGACAGAGTTACAAAAATATTACTACGCGTACAATGACACCTAAGCGATGCAAATCCTATGTTTGATTCGAACGCATGACAGAAATGACCTTGAAGAGCATGATGACTGTTAATGATTTTTTATTTTTTATTTGACTTTTGTCGTAATCATGAGTAAAAATTTTGATGACATTTTTATAAAAACTGTTTGGAGTATGTAAATTATATAAACTTTGATTACTTGGACTTGACAATAAGGTAAAAATTTATTGTTTTTGAAAAAAAATACAATTTTTTGCACTTTTTTTTAAAATTAAAAAACACCTCGAAGGAATTTTTTTAAAACTTGACAGATTTACATAAATGTTAATACGCGTTGATTGACACCTTCATCAAGGAAATCGTATGTTTAGTTCGCGAGATATAACGCATGACAGAAATGACCTTCAAACGGGCAAAACAGCAAATCCCCCCGACCGAAGTTTCCCAAAATCTGATCAGCTCTTATGATTCCAAAGATTCTTCGATTGACACCTTTATGAAGTCGATACGACTTTGTTTACGTGAGTTACGCTCTTTGAAAAAACTGTCCACGAACGCACACACGTACGTACGGACGTATGTACGTACGTACATACACACACACACACATACATACTTCTTGCTAAAAACACTTAAAATATACTCGTAAGACCTCAAAACGTAAAGATATGTTGAAAATTTCAATTTCGATTTTCGAGTCGATTACAAGAACTTCCCATATACTGGGAAGTTAATAAAAAAGGTAATATGGTGTAATGCCAAACAGCATGCTATACCAGTACACAAACCTATTAAAAATATAGAATTTTTAAATTCAATTCCTGAAGAATTCCCGAATACTGCAAATGAACCGATACTAATTGTATTGGACGATATGATGTTAAATGCATTTTCAAGACAGGTGTGCGAGCTGTTTACAAAAGGCTCCCATCATCGTAATCTTTCTGTTAACTTGGTGACTCAGAATGTATTTCATCAGGGTAAATTTTGTCGTGACATTTCACTTAACTGTAAATACCTGATTTGTTTCAAGAATCCGCGCGACAAGAGTCAATTTCAGCACCTCGATAAACAGATATATCCTGAAAATAGTACGGAACTCATGAGAATATATAAATAAATTACTTATCAACCTCATAGCTATTTGCTAGTAGACCTAACACAGGATATCAATGATACATTAAGGTTCCGCACAGATATATTTAATACAAAGTTTTTAACTTGTTATTGCCCCCCACATAGTTTGCAGGAAAACAATGGTGTCAAGAATGGAACGATTGAAGGACAACAAGCATATGTTGTATGTTCTTAGAAAAGCAAGTCCGTGTTTACGAAGGGCTATACTGAAAAGGGTGAAACCTGAAGTGATAAAAACCCTCTGTGAAATTACATACAACACACTGAAGGGTAATCATAGGCCATCAGGAAGAAGTTTCACACGGTTGTGTAAATATAAAAAGGGTATGCGTAAGCTTGCCGATGCAAGAAAATCTGTGACACGGCAACGTAAAGTGTTAGTGCAGCAAGGTGGTTTTTTACCTGTTTTATTAGGAAGTGTACTTTCAGGTGTGAAAGGTTCTTTGATTGAAAAATATGCATAGAAATAACAGTCTTAACAAAATGCTTCTACTATCTTTGGAAGTATAAGCACGCTTAAAAGATACAATCGAAAGCTCTTCTGCACAAAGTTTGTTTGACAAACGCATGAGCAAAATATTGAACACTAAAAATCTTAATGATAAAGCAAAATGGTATCAGTATAGGAATGTGCTTATGAAATTTTTAAATGCAAGGCGAACAAAACAAGCATTTATGGAAAAAAAAATTTTTTTTTAAACTTTTATTAAATTTTTAATAAGTATTAGATCTACACTGCTTAGATCTCTAGCTTATGTCAATTCAACTCTTACTTCTAAACATAGTAATAACCTACTCTGACAGTACATTGTAGGCTTTGATAATACAACTCTTACAGCTAGGGGAGTTTACAATAGTTCACTATTGAATGTATGCTCTAATAATTATGTAATTATGTCGCTTAATGTCCAATGTTCATATTTTTTTTCCATGTATAGTTGCACGCTAGGGTCCAGATAGCTCTTTTGATGGATCGTCTATAATCCTCTTATACCTGGTATGCGAAAGGTACCGCCTCTACACAATGGTGGAGTTGAATGTACTACGGGCTTTATTGGCTACCTATTAGGGAGTTGTAGCGGATCGATGCGCTTCAGTCTTGAGTACGGTGCAGTTTGCAAAATTTCTCTTGCTTTAATATTTGGGTGTTTTTCCAGACGTTTCATATAGTTTCCACTGTGTTTTTTAATTTCTTCCTCTACCGTGTTTATACCCATATCGCGTTGAATTATTTTGTTGTTTACATAATTGGGGGCACCTAGAATTGTTTTTATTATTTTTGTTTGAATTCTTTTTATTAGGCTTAGGTTCGATTTTTTAGTGGTTCCCCATAATTGTATAGCGTATGACCATATTGGTTTCAGCAGAGATTTATACAATTGTATTTTGGTTGCCAGAGTCAGCTTCGATTTCTTGTGGATTAACCAGCGTATTTTGTTATATTGTAGGCTAACTTGAGTTCTTTTTTCGTTAAATGAGCTTTCCATGTTAGTCTTCTGTCTAGATGTACACCGAGATATTTGACCACTTTAGTTTTTGGTACTTTTATGCCGTTAATTATGACTGATCTGCATGTACGTTTCCTAAGTGTAAATGTGATTTGCTGCGTTTTAGATGCATTTATGGTTATTCCCCTCTTATTGGCCCATTCCACAATCTTGTCCGTTTGGTACTGTAGCTCCCTGGTTGCTGTTAAGGGGTTAATATGGGAGAATAAAATAGCCGTGTCATCGGCAAAAGTTGTAGTTAGTATGTGGCTGCTAGTCGGTAAGTCCGCTGTGTACAGGAGGTAGAGGATGGGTCCCAGGACACTTCCCTGGGAAACCCCTGCTCTGATTGGATGTATTTTGCTTAATTGGTCGTTACATCTTACCTTAAAGGTGCGACTATGTAGGTAACTTAGCAGAATGCCTTGGAATTCAGGCGGAAGGTAGCTCCTGATTAGTTGAGCAAGGTAATCATGTCTTACTTTATCGAAGGCTTGTGATACATCAAGGAATAATCCAGTACAATATTGTTTTCCCTCCAGTGCGTTCTTTATATAGTTTACTAATCTATGGATTTGCTCAATGGTCCAATGCTCGTGCCTGAATCCAAACTGGTGGGCAGGGATGAGATGTTCGGAGTGAAGTATGGGAAGCATTTTATCTAGAACGAGTCTTTCAAACAGCTTTGATAGTATTGGGAGCAAGCTAATGGGTCTGTATGATTCTACTTTGGATTTGTCCTTTCCCGGTTTTGGTAGGACTATAATTCTAGAATGTTTCCATTGGTCCGGATAGTGGTTGACACGAAGTATAGCATTGAATATATGAAGGATTGCCATTTTACCTCCAGGGGGTAATTCTTTGATCATCTTACCAGTGATTTGGTCGTGTCCTGGAGCTTTGTTGGGGTTTATATCATTGAGTTTTTTTAGGAATTCAATTTGTGAAAATCTGATGGGTTTGCTAAGTACCAGCTTAGATTCTTCGGTGAAGTCCAATTGTACTTCATTGTTTGTTGTTGCGCTGAAGACGTTGGACAAGTGAGCTGCGAAGGCTTCCGCTTGCTCGTATTGGTTTTTGACCCAATTACCCGATCTGTCCTTGATGGGAGTTATTGGCAGGGCTGGCTTCTGTATTCTTCTCACGGTCCTCCAGACTGAATAATTGGTGTCTGCTCCCACCGTTAAGCTACTTACAAATGTGTCAATTTTTTGGTTTTTATCAATAGCTAGCACTTTTTTGAGTTCCTTAGCGGCTTTGTTTAGAGACGTCTTCGTCTTGGGGGAACGGGTCTTTTGCCATTCTGCTTTGGCTTGGCGTTTTATTTTGAGAAGATGAAGTATTCCAATATTATATCTTGATTGAGTTCTGTCTTCGCAGTTATTGTTTTCAGGGGTGGCTATTATCGCACAATCTGTGATGGTTGCTGTTAGATCGAGTAGTGCGTGTTCTATATTTTCTGCCGATCTAAGTTTTACATGAGGACAGTAGCGCGTCTCGAACTTCATTCTAAACTTTTCCCAGTTCGTCGCTCGATTTGCAAGGAAAGGTGAATTATGACAAGGAGTCGCAGTACCACATATGTTAACTATGGTTGGTGAGTGGTCCGATAATAGGTCATGGGACGTTTTTATGGTGATGCGCCTGCAGTCGAAATTTTTAACTACGCCGAAATCAATTAGGTCTGGTGTTTTTTGTTGATCTGTTGGCCAGTATGTTGGACAGCTACCCGATATGCACTGCAGTTTATTGTGGAGTACTGATTCGAGGAGCTGTTTACCCCTTGGTGAAGTCAATCGTGAGCCCCAGTGTGGAGATTTCGCATTGTAGTCGCCGGCAGCTATGAAACAGGAACCTAGCAAGTTGAAGAATTCATCGAATTGCTTCTTTTTGATTTTAAATTTAGGAGGACAATAGGTGGCAGCGATACAAATTGACTTGTTGTTAACATATATATTAATAGCTGTATAGTGAATAAAATGTGTTTGGTTGCATGAGAGCGGGAAATGTTTAATTCTGTGCTTCAGAACGATAACTGTACCTCCGTGCGATTTATCATCTGGGTGATTATTATTGTAGATAGTATATCCACGAATTTTTACATTATTTTTGCTGCAGAGGTGAGTTTCTGCAATGAGCATAATATCTATGTCCATGTTAAAAAGAAATGCTTCTAATTCATTCCTACGAGCCAATAGGCCGTTTGCATTCCAGTATGCTAGCTTAATTGAATTCATTTACTCGTTAATTTGTGTAAAAGTTCTGTTTGCTTACTTAAATTTGAATGCATTTGGTTCACTAGATTGGTAAGTTGCTGCAGGTTATTGGTGAGTGTGAGTAATATTTGCATGATTACTCCTTGTTGATTGCTGGTAGTCGCCGGGATTTCTGTAGAGGGTTGGTTCTGTTGGTTTCGGGTCACTTCTGCATAGGATCGGGATGATGATGTGCGCGTGGGGGCATAGAGCCCCTGTGCTGGACCCGTTAGTTGAGATGTGGATATAAACGGTTGCCTCGTTGCTGTGTGAAGTGGTTTGGTTTGGCTTGTCTGCTTGTAAATAGCATGGTACACTGGGCAACCCCTATAGTTTGCGGTATGATTTCCATTGCAGTTACCACACTTTCTAGACGTGGTGTCGGCTTTATTTCTGTTGCAGCTAGCTGTTGGATGCATGCCTCCGCAAGCTACGCATATGCTGGTTAGCCTGCAGAAATTTTTCTAGTGTCCGAACTCCTGGCAGTTATGACATTGTAGCGCTGCATATCTTTTGAAGGGCTCTTCCACAGTGGCTCTTCTGTGCAACAAGTACTGGATATTGTAAATGGGATGAGTTTTGCCCTTTGGAGGTCTACTGGACTCTAGTGAGAGTTCCACTTTAAACATAGGCTGCGGCACTTTATTTTTATTTATGACATTGTGGATTGCTTTTGTCATAAATCCTTTGCTTTCTAGTTCTTCCTTTATATCATCTAATTTGACTTCTGGGTCTATGCCTTTGATAATTATCACCAGTCCCTTGGCACTTTTCAATTGATATGTGTAGAAATTTACCTTACGTTCTTCAAGCCAGCTGACTGCTTGGCAATATTTCACTTCATCCGCCGTCTGGATTTTAGTTTATGGAAATGAAAGCTGAAAATGTTTCTTCGAAAGACCGTATGATGGATAAAAAATTTAAAAATTTGCACGACAACACCACTCAAACGAGATTTGTGATTTAAAATGAGAAGCCCACACAAACTGCACCCTCACTGGCGGAAGAGATATTTGAATCGGTAAACGAAATGACACCACTAAAGCAAGAATTGCCTGCAGCTGTAAAGCGACGATTATCAGCAAGTGGGATAGCAAAAAGTCTCAAACCTGTTTCCAAAATAAGAAAAAGTATGGTTGATTCATTTCGAGAAACGGAAAAAGGTTATAAAGTAATAACTAGTGATTATGGAATGACACAGTAAAAAATCCCGATGGATACGAGTATGGACGAGCTGAATGATATTCACTGATTTAGATGAAAGAAATGATGGGGGTATAGTGACTAATTTAGGTCCAACCTCAGACAGGCAGTCTATATTAAGACCTTCACGGCTTAACCCTAATCAATATGAGGCTGACTCTCCCATAAAGAAGCCTACGCGACAAAGTGAGCGGTTGAGATTAAGGACCGAGCCTAGTTTCAGTGCAAGAAACCTGAATTGAGACAGAATTTAAAAAAATGCCTATAAACATAAAAGATGCAGAGCTCTACGTGTGCCTCTTGAGTAACAGTTCCCTCGACATTTACCCTGACAATACACTAGCATCTTTCGAAAATACATTACCGAGTATGTGTAAGTTTACTGGCAATTGGTATGTTGGTATAACAAAAATTGCTCTACCAAAACGAAGAAATGAGAAAAGTGTATCAGATAAGAGAGGTATTTCTAAACGGTCTGTACCCACTGAAGACGTAAACGTTACCAAGGTACCACAATCTGTACCAATTGAAAAAGATTCAAAAGCAATAATCGCTAAAGTTGTTGGGTTGGGAAAGCAACATGTTCGTTTTAGATGGGATGCGAATGATTTGCAAAAGTTATGTTATAAGGGAAATGATATGAACTTTTCATCATTCCTTTCATCATTTTTCTTGGCAATTAGACCTGACTATTATAACTATTACTTAACCGAAATCAAACAAATAATACATGATCGTATCGTAGAAGATAGAGATGAAAAGGCAATTGCCGACATAAGAAGTATTATAGAAGAAAGAGATTTTTGTATACATATTTATCAGTCTGGAAAGACTGCTGAAAAGGTTTATTTAAAATTAGGTGTAAAATTTGAATCATTCCGGGCATTTATAGACTACAAAATTGGGCAGATTCCGAGAAACAAACGAAACCATGCCAATTTATTACAGATGATTGATCAATATATTCATCCGGCAAATAGTTTAAGGAACAAGTGGAACAAAGAGGCGAAACCGACTACCCACACATTTCATCTTAAAGATTATGGTGTGAAGGTTAATGTAGAGCTACCTATTGCGTCACCGATTAACATGACAGATTTCATTGCCCTATTACTAAGCGGAATTGAATTCAACGATAAAGAGCTACTTGATAAAGAAACCATCTGAAACCACAAAATATATCAACTGCGAAAACAGGTGTTTAACTAAATTGACTCAGCTATCCGTGGGTCTGTATCCCGTGCTGTTAAAGAGTCCGGTACAGAAATATTGCCCGATGGGTGGATCCAAACAACCGATTTCCACACTATAATTGATATGCCATACAAAAGAGCCGATGGATCAAAAGCTACAACTCCTGTCCCAATAGAGGTGGATAAAACCGACAATATAGCTGGCTTATTCATCGACGGTTTCCTAAAAACACCCGTTGAGAAGCGCGATCCCGAATCGATCGATACAGAAATAAAAGAGTCGTTTGATAAATCAATAATGCTAGACAGTATAAGTCAGCTAGAAAAATCATTATCTGCACTTGAGAAAAGAACATATTGTGACTCATCCAATAAAGGTATTGATGATTATGAAAAAACCGGATTGATAAACGTTTATACAGATATCATTAAACCCAGAATAATAGGAAATAAACTGGTAAGAAATCTATGAGCGATCCCCTTGAAAGGCTGTGATAGCGTGTTTAGATTCGAGCATGTGGAGTACTGTCCACTTGAGAAAAGCTTTATTGAAAGTATCTCAATCAAAATTACAGATCATCACGGTGAGTTAGTCAACTTTGAACCTAGCTTTACGCCAACATATGTCATGCTTCATTTCAAGCGAAGGCTAGAATCTATAAATATTCCTACCTTGTAAATATCAACATAGCTTGGACACTGGATTTAACACAGCTCTATACTAATGCGATGAATTCACACTACGCACGTTACTACCTTGTCCAGAGTGGAGGTAGATTATCAGACATTGGGGAATTATATCGATCGCCACTTGTGTACCAGCGTGGAAGGGGTGTTGGAAGTTTTTTCAGTCGGTTGATACGTTATCTTCAGCCTTTATTTCTGTCCGGTGCAAAAACTATAGGAAAACAAGTCATCGAAACGGGAAAGTCCATTTTTAAAGAGGCAGGAAGTAAACCACTGAAGCAGGTGCTAAAGGAGCAAGGGAAATCTGCAGTACATGAATTAACCCAAAAAGGTATAAATAAAATCTTTGATAAAATGGAGGGTAGAGAAAGACGAATGGCTATAAATAGAGCTAACCCGTACACAAGTAAGCATTTGAAATCAGTGCCTAAGCATAAAAAAGGGGCGGAAGGTGAGAAAGCTGTCATCGAGCAAGACTAAGAAAACTATAAAACGACGGCGCCGAGTAAGAAGTCGTGCATTGGATACATTTGACAGAAAGAGTGTATGAAGTCTTAATTGGATATTTTTGCCTCCCCACCAATTCAAAACAGTATTTTGAAAACCGAAGAAGTTGCTTACAAACCAATTGCATCACTGGACAATTTTACGGTGTTGGAATTTTTTTCGCTTGGTCATGGGGATACATATCGTGACTTATCCAGCATCTACTTACGGCTCAAGGTGCAACTGATGAAACTAAAAAATGGTAAAGAAGAACTTTTCACCGGAAAAGAAAAAATTAAGAAAGCTGATGGGGTTGAAAGTGCAGCTGATCCGGTTGGTGTAGCTAACAACCTCATGCACTCACTTTTTAGACAATGCATTGTACAATTGAATGGGAAGAATAAAGCTCAGATAGACAACAATTACCACTATCGCGCCTATATTGAAAATTTACTGAACTACGGTAAAGACGCTGCATCCACTCATTTGGAATCGGCCGGGTGGTATCTAGATCAGAATGAAATGGAGATGATTGAAGACTCAAGACCTGGCGGTGGTCCTACCGAGTTGAATGAAGGCTATCTTAAACGGTCTGCAATGATTGAGAAGAGTAACGTGGTCGAGCTGATGGGCACAATTCACACCGATCTGTCAAATCAAGAGAAACTTTTATTGAATGGAGTGTACTTACGTTTAACATTATCATTGAAAAAACCGGAATTTTATTTGTACTCGAAAGAAGATGACTTTAACCCGCTTGTGAAAATACTAGAAGCGACAATGTTCATGAATCATGTTACCGTCAACCCTAGTATATTGTTAGCACATGAAGCTGTACTACAACGCTCAAATGCTGTTTACCCATACAACCGAGTGGAAGTGAAAACTTATACACTACCCACCAACACATTCACACTATCTCTTGATAACGTAGTGATCGGACAATTACCGAACCTGCTTGTTTTCGGTATGGTGGATAGTGACACATACACCGGAAAGCGCACAAAAAACCCATTCAACTTTAAACACAACAACATAACTAATTTCAATTTATCAGTTAACGGCGTTCAAGTGCCAAACCAACCGTTAGAGTTTGATTATTCGCTTGATAAACCTGTAAGTACTAGAGGATACCTTACTCTATTCAACGGCACTGGTATTAACTACTTTGATAAAGGTCATCAGATATCTAAGAAATTCTTCGACAACGGTTGTTTCTTACTAGCATTTGACTTAACAGCGGACAGCTCATACGATTCGAGTTGCGGCAGTTTGTTGAATCAAGGTGTGGTGAGGATCGATGGGTGGTTCAGAGCGGCTTTGAAGAAAAGTGTCACCTGCATTATTTACGCTGAATATGATGGAAGTATTGAAATCGATAAGAATGGTAATGTATTCACAAGCTTCTAAAAGTATATAAATAACGTGAACATGTGAGATTTTGATAGAGTCTGTTCCAGAAAATAGTCATGACGCATTGTCTAGTGAATATTGAATACTTCTCAGAATGTTATTTAAACTTTTTCAAAAAAGTCTCAATTGCGGGGTTCACCTCTCAAAACAAACTTTATTCAAAGGAAATCACGTAGAAATATCCTACTTCCTCAGCTATAAGTACAGATCAGACAGGTGTATTTGGAAACTTAGAGCTCAAAAGGCTTGATGAAGATCTTATCAGGTCCCTGGCGAAATTCGCAACAGTCTTCTTAAACGGAGACTCAACAAGGGGGTTTCTACAGAGTTTCGTAACATCACACAAAGGTTGTAAACCTTGAAAACATATTCCTGAAAGAACAGGAATGAACACGATAGAGATCATCAGCACATTGAGAAGTAACATTAAAACAAACAGGTATTTTAAAGGTGTTTTCCCCTGTAATCGTTTACCTCGAAAAGTAAAGAAACCTGCATGTGTCATCGCCAACACCGATCCGGCCAGTAAAAGAGGACGCCATTGGGTTGCATTTTATTACCTGAAAAAAGGTCCGGCTGAGTATTTTGACTCGTTTGGTAAATATCCTGACAACAAGTTCTTTAAAAAAATTCCTTCATCAAAATGGAAAAGTGTTTGTGAATAATAAGCAGCGGTTACAAGGTGGCCTCTCGACAACATGTGGACAGTATTGTTGCGTTTTTCTACATTTTCGTTGTAGTGGCAGAAGTCTCAAAAAATTCCTAAAAAGGTTTTCAACTACAGATTACAATTTCAATGATGGTGAAATTATAAATTTATTTCGCAAAATTTATATGAAGGACAATTCACAAAATGGTGGTGAGTTTTGTAACCAGACCTGCATGCGAGAGGGCGATATAAAAGCAACTTAAAATGACGTACCCACCACAGTTTATTTCTCGAGCAACGAAAGATTTCAACCCCTGTTAACAAGTCTACTAGTAAGCAATCACAAGCTTCTAAACGTGAGGTGCAGAAGAAGAAGAGAAAAGCAACGAAAACTTCATCTAGTATCATCTCCAACTCCAAGGAAACCAAGACAAAAACACTCCCCAAATCCAGTGTACCGTGCGATGAAGATGTTCTTTTGAATTATACGTACTATCTAGATGGATGCCATAATCGCAGGATAACACTAGGATTTGACCCACGAACATTTCAAGCAAACGCTATCTTTCACTATCACGGACGGTTGCCGCTAGCTGTTGACCACAGCCAATGGAATACGTTGTACAAACACCTAAACGATTTAAAAGGCACAGCAGGCGTTTAGTTCCCAGAGAACCAATTAGGATCTTTGAAACGTTACCAGATACCTCTAGGCGTTGGTAGCATAACACTAAAACATGCAGAACTATTCAAGCTATTTGAGATGATGGAGTTCTGCACCATAACAACCTACTGTACTGTAACAGGTGCAAAGAGAAAGATCTGTTGAAGCTAAGTCATGAGGATTTTTTCATTCCATCTCGAATATATTATATAAATGTTAACTATTCCAGACTTTTTTATGAATTTTCAATTTTATGCAGTTGTAATCTTATTTTTGACGTTTTGAAATAAAACAACACAATTATACATTGCAAAACAAAACATTTTTTTATTCTCACGCTAGTAATACACATTATACATTAAATAATACATATAAAGGTTGATACAATGTTGAGCGGCACATCTTGTTGTAGGCTGTGGGTCGTGAATTCTACAGGTTGTCTTAAAATTCTTGAGTTCTCTCAGTTTTGGTATTTCTAGCTGTATTACGTTAGCATTTGGTAAATATTTTTTTAGAAAACTTTCCTTAATAGCGCCTTTCACGTATATAGTCGTTTCGTTGTACTCTGTCAAAATTTCTGGAAGTCGATTATAATCCACATCACCATCACACCATCGTAAGCCATTGATATTAGTCACATCAAAATCATTTTGACGACGCGCTTTCGGGTGTAACTCCTCATAATGATATGGTGGAGCAAAGTGATGAACCACAGGTAAAGTTGATTCAAAAGGTAAAACAGCTAGTTCTTTTACAAAATATTGACCGTTTCCCCCACACACAAACTGGATGTCTATAATAACTTGTGCCATGTCTCACTGTTACACGGTTTCCAATGAAATGAAAGAAATGTTTAGAGTAGTGGTGCTTATATTTTATTCTGACAAAAAAATTTGATTTCACCATAAGTGCAACGAGTAATTACTTAATTTCATAACAAAGCAAAAATAACTTAGCTACTTACTTATTTCATATGAATACATAAGATATAAATTCAGAGATATAAAATTCATTAAAATAATAAGTGTATTAATATTTATTCTCTTATTGTGATATAACGTCGTTATTTGGTCCCAAATAGGAAAATTGAATGAGAGACTGGAAATACTATATTGTTCTAACCAGAATCAGCTTAAGGAATCAAAACTACCTAGACCGAGCAAGTTAATACCTGCTCGAAATAATGGCATTGGTGAATCAACTCACCTGTGCCGCAATTTCTATCGACAGTGAAACTCAAAGTATTGCTTTATTTACTAGGTGCCAGATATGTAGCACACTAGTGATTTAATTGCAATCTAGAATTTGACTGTACAAATTTCTTACAAGCTACCGCTTAAAAACTATTTTTACAACGTTTAAAACTAGGACACACATTGACCATCCCTTAGTCATCATAAAACACAAATCATTTTCTCATGACCCCATACTAATCGATTTACATATGTTCCCAGTAATGATTTGCATTCCTCATTGCCCATATGTAATTCGATATGAGGCACGGGTCATTTGTGCAACCTCAAATACTACGTACCGTGTATCGTTCTGAATGAATGGGGAACAGTGATGCAATTTGATCGCTTGTTTATGTTTGTTTATGATTCATTGTAAGAATGCTTTGTGAATTGCAATGAGTGCATGCAATTGTATCATTTGCTGATTCATTGTAGTAATGTAGTGTATCATTACACTCTATACAAAACTGTAAGTGTTACCATGGCTGTCTGATCTACACCTTTTGAAACCATAAGGGAAAGAGAAATATTCATCCGTCACAACTCTTTTGTCAAAAGTGAATCTCAAGTGTTTTTTTCGGGTTCTGATACAACAACCCCTGAACGTTTTCGCTTGATTTTATGCTCTGTTGTCACATATACGCCTTCAGTTGAATCTTCATCCAAAACTAAAGATTTTAGGCATTCAAAATTTACAACTTTCAAGTTTTCGAAGTTAAGAGTTATTCCTTTACATTTAATCACATGTTCAGGACCATGTTCAGTTTCAATTTTTAACCCATATGTCTTAGGACCTGTACTCACATATTCCGATATATAAGCATCAGAACCATAACATGCTACCTCATTGGTCAAATCACCCAGGAAATCAGAGATTGGAAAATTCATGGGTTTGTCTTTACTATCCACAAATATGACACTGTCTGTATCAAAGTACAGAATCGAGGAGCTCAGTTTTTCTAGTAATCCGTATAATTTAATTCTAGCTAGAGCCGTTGTATATGCAGCAATAGGTATGTTTGCATGTGGTAAAGTTCTAAGATTTACCTCTACATATTTCCATGTAACCCACAAGTTATCATCATCAACCGGGTAAATTGAACAAATTTCTATACCTGGTGATTGGAGAAGTTCACAAAATTGATTGAAATTATTAATGAATTTAGTGTTTGTTTGATCATCCCTTTGGCCGAACTTGCCCCACAATGAGTTTAAACAAAGTTTGGCAATATTACGTCGACCAGAATTTTTTTGAGTTTGGTTTTTATCAAGAATGATACATTCCCTTCTCTTGTATGATTCAATAAAATTATCTTTACACTCATCTAATATATATTCATTACCCCAACCACTGGCCATCTGTTTAATTTTTAAAAAATTATTGGCATACTCAGTAATCAATCCGCCAGTTTTTGTGATAGGGTCGTACACTGTGTACTCATACTTCCACACCTCATACACTTTCAAAATTTTGTATCCCTTTTCAACAGCTAAGGCTATTTCAGGAATTACCCATGTGCCAGTGAGTTGCCGCTCATCACCTGAATGATCACAACTTGAAATGTTATTACCTTCAGCATATTTTCTACAAAGTGTAAAAGACAATTTATTGTCGTTTTTCATGGGTAACACAGGTATCAGAAGGTTGTTAGGTGCAATTACATCACATTTAATGAAACCATGCATTGAAATAATTTCATGTATGGGGGGGATGTTATCATTTCGAAATATCTCAGGATGTTTTATGGGGTACGGTGCGTATTTGTTAATATACGGATAAAGACTAGTAAAGTCCAAATAACGTATGACCTCTCCTTTTTTGACAGCATGGTATAATTTGAACACCTCAGTACGACCTCCAAATAGAGCATCCCGCGCACATATTGGACGATTTATGTCATTATAATATCGTCGCAATTTCTCATTTAAAAGCTTGTCTTCATTTAGTACATTTTTAAATTCACATTCCCATGTATATACTAGATTGTATCCATTTCTCTGAATTGCCTCGATACGTCTTTGTGTACTTTCATATCTTTGATTTAAAATTTCTAAAGTCTGAAGGTTATTTTCCTCCGATTCTTGAAATTTAAAACATTCTCTACAACCGTGATAGTAACATCCAAAGAACTCATAGACAGTATTTGACTCTTTATGAAATCCGTCGACATATAGCCCACACTTATCCAACTTTAACTCACCGTTATTGTTTGTTGAAATTAGCAGACCGTTAATTTGGATTTTTTCCAAGCCAGCCACTTGCAAG
Source organism: Oxycera nigricornis (assembly GCA_963942545.1). Taxonomy (NCBI): domain Eukaryota; kingdom Metazoa; phylum Arthropoda; class Insecta; order Diptera; family Stratiomyidae; genus Oxycera; species Oxycera nigricornis. Next base: position 66,706,457 of record OZ012659.1, on the reverse strand, counting down.
AAATTACGGAATGTGTTTTACTTTTGAAATAGCCTCTTTTAGGTATTACGCCTAAGATATTTTTTTCAAGATATTTTTTCCGAAAAACTAGCATACATGTCGATGCAATTGTGAGACTTTTTATTAAGGGATTCACATCGGTCATTTTAATAAATTCATCCATAAACCTTATACAACCACGTCGTAAAATACCAACATCATTTACACAATATCGCAACAACTCATTTCTATTATTGAAAATATCTTGTGTTTTTGTATTGTACCAATTTAAAAAGGCCATCCTTTCTTTAGGTTTCATTGTATCGCAACCGTACATTTCTGGTGGGGGGTATTTTCCGATATAATTTATATTCTCCTCCGTATTGAAATAATAAGGATAGTAACCTTTTGCACTGTCTTCAATATTGAAAACTTGTGGAAACTTAGAAAAAGGAAACGGCAGGAAATTTAAAGAGTCAACAAATGAAACTTGTTCACATGTCAACTTCATAATTTTGGTCCCATTCATTAAAGGTTCAATATGTTTTTTTCTAGCGATTAACTCCGAAATCAAGAAATGACCATCATAGTCTTGTAAATTATGTGCATAACAATATACGTTGCTCGCATAAGGTCTGTGTATTAAACAATAGTCGAGAAACCTTTGCACAACAGAGGATTGATCACTTTTTTCAAATATATGATGTCTGACACCACATGTATCACATGGTTGTTTAATATCTTCATCTTGATAACAATTGTGACAAACATGTTGTGCTACAATTAGATTTGCAACATGTACAAAAGTTGAAGAGCTGTCTCCATACAGGCCTATTGCCTATATTTCAGGCTTAGTCGCATATGACGTAATTTCTTAAATAATGTTTTATGACTTTCCAATAGCTTGGTAATTACATCCTTTAAAGGAATCAATTACCTGCCTGGTTGTGGAGTTAGGAGAGTTTTTGATGAAATCAGGGCGAGCAACAGGATACGGACAGCCAGATTAATAAGATGTTTCAGGTAGAAAAGATAAATAAAAGATGAGTATTTATAACTTTCTGGTATGATAATGCTGTGAATGACTTTATTGTATTTTTAAATCGTTTACAATATGTTTAATATCTTGTTGACCCACCGTTGTTGGCAATAACATCTGCTAATCGATTTCCCATAGAATTATATAAATTCCTGACTAAATCTAAGGGTACCTGGCTCCAAACTTCTATGATTTTGCTCGTAAGCTCTCGTATACTTTCATATTGCTGTCCGTTTTCATAAATTTTTCGTGTTAGCCATCCCCAGAGGTTTTCAATAATGTTAAGATCTGGAGATCGAGATGGTCACGGCAAAATTGTCATGTTTTCTTGTGATATCCATCGTGTCACTAGTCGTGCGGTATGAATTGGGGCGTTGTCATGTTGTAATATCCAATCCATTGACTGCATAATGTCGTCCATGTCGGCAGCAGCACTTTGCAATCACGAGACATAAGTTTCACCACTTTGTCTGCCTGACAGAACTCTAAGCTCGATGACGCCATGGTATGTAATCGCACCCCATACAAGGACACCACCCTCTCGACTATGGTGCCTGCTTAGATGTAGTGACTCTTTCCGTTTGTCATGAAAATAATAATTCAATCCATCAGGGCCGTCCATGCAAAAGCGTTTTTCATCCGTGAATATCACTTTGCTTCATCTGGCACCCCATCCGATATGTTCCAATACAAACTCCTTTCGGCGTTCTTTGTGTATTGCTGTCGATGCTGGTTTCTTCTTTAATTTAATTCGTTTAAAGTGTGGACATTGCTGTAGTATCCGCCTCATTGTCCAGACACTTGCAGAAGCCCCTGTTTCTTCGCCAATTCTGCGTGGAGTTTTCGCAGAGTTCGATGCAAGTCGCAGTATTTTCCTTCGTTCGCGCTCAGTTGTGGCTGTTTTCGTGCATCCTTTGTTGTTTTCTCCGTAGCTTTCAGGATTCCTCAAAACGGCAGATCGCATCGGTGCTCCTTCCAATTTTTGTGGATATTGCCCTCGCGGAATATCCTTCCGCTTTTAAAGCTATTATTTTACCCTTTCTTCCGATTTCATAATTTTTCCACGTCCCATCTTCAATAACTTCTGTAAAATGAGTATTGACTGCAAATCTGTTCTATTTTACCTACACAAAATCTTGAAAACCTCAGAAAAGATTAGTGTACGTATCCTGTTGCCCGCCGAAAAAATTCAGATTTCGTTAAAAACTCTCCTAATTCCACAACCAGGCAGGTAATTGATTCCTTTAAAGGATGTAATTACCAAGCTATTGGAAAGTCATAAAACACTATTTAAGAAATTACGTCATATGCGACTAAGCCTGAAAAATAGGCAAAATATTAGGTGTCCGTATCCAGCTGCTCGCTAGTGTATATACCATTAATTTCCTGAATGGGCTTTAAAGTTGACCATATGGGTTTCACGTGTGGTGATTGCGGGAGTGTTATTGCAAAACTCATTTTGCACTCCGGATTTGCGTTAGCGCCAATGTTTTCAAGTACTTTATCAAAAATTTTCTCCAGTGCACTTAAAGGGCTATCAGCTATATTGGTGAAACCTTTAATCTGAAAGTTTAAGGTGACACCTGTGACATTAAATTTTTCAAATAACTTCTCTTTCCGAGAAATAATTTTAAACGACCTCGATACATCACTTGAACCTTCCCCTTGTTGATTACTTTTACCAACACATTCTTGTCGAACATCATAAGACCTGGACGTGTTTTCATTTTTAGCGAAAAGATTTACTATATCACTTAACAAAACATTTGAAAACGACGTGTGATGTAGATTTGAAAACGCTATTAACTGTAATAAAAATCTGTACTTTTCCTCTACTGTCGAATGAATATTTCTTTTTCTAAATTTATCAGCTGTGCATCTTAACCACGTAATGCAAGTTTTAAAACTTTTTGTGGTTAACATTATTTTAAACTCCTTAATTATTTTTTCCATCTTTTATTATTATAAAATTTCCCTCATTTCTATTTAATTTTATATTTTATTTTAAACTTCTTAAAATGTTAATTAATTTTAATTTTTCCTCTCCAAACGTGAGCGGTATCACACGGTGCAGCTCGACTCTTTGCTGGCGCAACTTAACAAGGCGCCCAGCGCGCTTCTTCTTTTTGGGGAGTAGTACAGGTACAGGCTCACGTGATTAGCGTGCACGTTGCAGTCGCCTTTGTAACTCCTCTATACTCAGTGGTTGAGGTCCTGGAGGGGGTGATGTTCGGCGATTTAAACCTTTCAGCTCTTGACCCTTATCTGCTGTTGTTATTTTCGCAAAAAATGCCGTTTCTATGAGCTCCAGATTCGATTTCACTGGTTCTTCAACAAAACAAAAGGCTTTTAGTTGTTGCTGATGGATATCCTGAATATCAGGCTTCCCTTCTTTCTTTTCAAAATTCGCAGAGTATCTTTTGCGATATTCGTCCAAAGTTATACGCTTAGGTATACTTTTGTTTGGACTATTCATCCTAAGCTAACCTAAGTCAGCTGAAAAATAGGCCTTGTGGGGCCACAATCTTTAAAAAAGGATGACTGTAAGATAAAAATTTGTATACTTTAATAAAATAATATACAACAAGCAACAATATAAAAAACTTACCGTTCCTGTACTATCGGACTTGTTCCAAAAGACTTCAAAAACTTCTGCTTGATAATTGACTGCAACCCTTCACTTTTATACTGTCTACGCGCACATAGGGTGATACGGGTGAGTAATTGCAAACTCAATAGCAGATGTTTCCACACGAGCTAATTATATTCACCCTCAGATAATTTCAATATACAGAACGAATACGCGATCCGCAACACAAAAGTATTCAACCATCAGTATTAACCTTCACCTACACCACACGTGTAAAGTAATTAAATATGCACTGCTTAAAACACATTTTTTCCGCAGACACTAATTACATTCACCCTCAGTTGGTTCAATATACAGGTCTCTTCATGTCCAGCGATTCTTGCCTCAAGCGTACCAAGCAAGCGTAAGCAACCATAAAGCATCTTGACCCCTGATAGTTATCATAACTTCTACTTTTATTGGAATTTATATTTCTTGGGAAAATTTTCACTTCGTGACGATCTTTATCTAGTTTTTTATATTCTTTTTAAAACAATAATTTTCGAATTTCCTTTTTTCCAATATTTTTTCCAAATTCTTTTCGTCATAATTTTTTTCTAACAAGACACCTTGTGTCATTTCTTTCACTGTATTCACCAGAACATATTCTACATTCGTTAGGTCGATACAATTATCATTTTTAAAATACAATTTCAATTCGTTTGCCTTTACTTTTAATTTAAACACTTCTAAAGCTAAATCACTTACTGTATTCGCTCTCAAATCATTTATTTACCTGTAGATTTCGTACAGCTCGATGTCTGGTCTGTAGCGTAACTTCAGTTTCTCCTTTATGGCTTCCCAATTTCCCGTGTCTTGTACATCGATGACGGCCTGTTTCGCATCTCCTTGCAGTTTTTCGTAAAAAAAAACTCTCTTTGCCTGGCTCCTAAGTCCCGGATCGTCGATACTATTCAGGTAGTACTCGGTGCTAGTTACAAAAGAGTTAATTGACACATCTCCTTTGCCGATAAATGTGCTAGTGTGTCGCAATTCTTTGAGCACTCTGTCCGTTGACATTCCCGCTTCTTGCTGGATTTTATGTCCTTGTGGTTGTTGGACTTGATGTTCTTCCCTCAGTTGCTCGAACGCTCTTGCTAGCTGTTCGATCTGTTCGTCTTGTTCACGTACTTGCTGCTGTAGCCTCTCAAGCCGTCCTCCTTGACGGATTCGCCTTGACGTGGTAAGGGGGCTTGCGGGACTCACCTAGGCTGGAGTAAAATCTGGCTTGGGCGAGTCCAGACTAAGCGAATCAAACTGATGATTATGTCGAATTTAAACATAAATTTAGCCCAGGAGGGTCTGGTGCCTTCGGCACCTAAATCCCTCACTGCTACACCAGCAGTCTGCGCCTCGGATTCTGGGGAGGGCAAAAAATCAACGCACGTGGAATTACTTAGTGGTTCCATGGAAAACCTGGTACTCGGAGAACCAGAAAAAACTCCATACCCGGAGGAGCTCACCCTTGGCGGGCCCTCAGCTGCGAGTTCACCGGCAGCAGAGGGCTTAGCAGCGACGGGGAATTACCTGAAAAAGAGGAACAGAAGTGGCGCGGAGAAAAAGAGGAGGGCGAAAAAAAGCGCTCAGCAGAGGCGAGAGGTTCCCTCAGGGACTGACACTCAGGCCGGGACCTCTTTGAACCCAACTCCCTCCGTGACCCCTGCAGCTCCTCGACCAAAGTCGCCGTAATTGGGCCCAAGAAATGCTAGAGGCTCGAAAAAAAGACAACGCTCCGGTGAGGAAGAGGTATACAGGATGTCCACCAATCCTAAGGTTAAACAACCGAGGGGAGGGGACAAACTGAAGACCCCACAAAAGAAATCCTTTGCGAGCGTGGCTCGGAGCAATCTGGGCTTCGTACTGGCAGCGGAAGGCATGGCTCGGGGCTACTCTGGTGAACAACTAGAGCTGCTCAAGGGCCGTATCTCCAAAGCCATCGCAGAGGAGATAGACAGAGGCACGCCGTTGAAATTTGACTCGACTGACCCTTAGAAATCAACTGAGGATCGTCCCTGCAGATGCAAAAACAACGGCCTGGTTGAAAGCCTTGGTGGAGGGAGACAGGCTAAGGGGAGCATGGGAGGGCGCTAGATTTTCCCTAGTGGAAGCATCTAGGCTTCCAGTGCTCCACAGGGTCACTTTCTTCGTCCCGGGCCCAGACCAAATCGCGGAGACTGTTCTCCGAAGGCTCTCCATCGTTCAGCCGGAGATAAAAACAGCCGACGGGGCCCTGTATGCACAGGTGCCCATGAAGGACTCCCGAAAGGGACTCCTCATGGTTGTTGGAATCCCGGACAAGAACAGGGAGTACATATCGGGAAAGGGAGGATGGCTCTACTTGGAGCTCAATAGGATTAGCGTGAGCTTTTCCAAAGGGCCCAAGGAACCAGGACCACAGGCTCCCAAGTAGCGGTTCCTTGTCAGCGTGAGTGTTATACTTGTTCTGTATTGTGTTGTGTTGTCTTTGGGTTGACCTGGGGATGTAGCATGGAAACATGATGGGTCTTCAGGTCACACAAATCAACATGCAGCATAGTAAGACGGCTAGCTCTCTAATAGCTAGACGCTGTAACGAAAGCTGCAACAAACCCCCCAGAGGCAGCAATGTCTCCGGTTTTGCACCTGCTCTACCCGTATTTCTAATACAAGAACCATGGGTGGCAGAAGGACGAATCCGCGGTATAGGGACCAACTCTCAAATGGATCTCTTGGCAGCGGATTGTGAAAAACCCAGAACCTGTGTTTGGCTCCCAAGGGCTCTAAACGGACTCTTGGTACAGGAATTCTGCGACCAAGACTTAACCGTAGTACGAGTAAGTACAACGGTGATGGGGAGTAGACGAGAAGCTCTTCTGGGATCGGCCTATCTCCCCTACGAAGATCGAATTCCGTCAGCAAGCCTCACAAGGCTGATGGAATATGTTAAAAAACACAATCTAAATCTGATCTTAGGTTGTGATGCAAACGCTCACCACGATTGCTGGGGGAGCTCGGACACCAACTCGAGAGGCGAAAGCCTACTAGAGTTCTTAGCCAGTTCCGGGCTCACCATAGCGAACCGTGGGGCGGAACCAACTTTCGTCACATCCAGGAGGCAGGCAGTCATAGACATAACAATTGTCTCTGACGCAGTCACTCACTGGGTTAAAGACTGGAAAGTTTCGAAAGAAGTGACGCTATCTGACCACAGGTACATCACCTTCAACATCGAGGCTGATCCAATAGGTGGGCCAAAATGGTTGAGAAACCCCAAGAACACAAATTGGGCGGACTTTAGACAAGACGTGCAATGTAAATTACAGCAACCAGTGAAAATCTGAGAACCTGAGCAGCTCGAAGAAGCTGTGAGGAACTTAGTCGAGGTATTGAGGGCCTCTTTTGAGGCCCACTGCCCACTAAAAAGGACTACACTGGGAAACACCCCATGGTGGACACCAAGACTAGCCAGGCTTAAGAAAAACGCTAATAAGGCGTTCAACCGGGGCTGTAAAGCTCGAAGTGAAATCACCTGGGAGGCGTACAAGCAATCCAAAAGAGACCATCACAAGGCTCTTGCGGAGGCGAAAAGGATTTCATGGAAGAAATTCTGTGAAGAAATAAACTTATGCCGGGAGACCGCCAGAGTTAAGAAGATCCTCACAAGGGGACCGATCAATAACCCCGGGCTCCTTAAGGACGAAAACGGGAAGTTCACCACCACAAGTGAAGAGACGTTAAACCTCTTGCTTGAAACGCACTTCCCCGGTAGCATAACTCCCTCCGGAGGAAACACCGTTCATCCGAACGTACCGTCTCAAACGGATTGGAATCAAGCCGCCGAGGTGGTGACTGTAGAGAGGCTCCAATGGGCAATTGGAACTTTCGACAGCTACAAAGCACCTGGCGAGTATGGAATTTATCCCATCCTGCTGAAGGAAGGAATGGCTTCCATCACCAACCATCTGTGCAATATATACAGGGCCAGTTTGGCCCTAAAATATATACCAGAATTATGGAGGAGGGTAAGGGTGGTATTCATACCAAAGATCGGGAGAACCACTTACCAGATAGCGAAAAGCTATCGACCCATAAGCCTCACATCTTTCGTGCTGAAAACACTGGAACGACTGGTGGACGTCCACGTGAAAAACACAGCACTAATAGAGAGGCCCTTGCATCCGGGACAGCATGCCTATAGAAAGGGAAAGTCTACGGAGACGGCTCTGCATGAGCTCGTTCACGGGATCGAGCGGGGCCTTAACGACGGACTCTTTTCTTTGGGAGCTTTCCTAGACACAGAAGGTGCCTTTGACAACTCCCCATTTGGTGGAATGACATCTGCAGCAGAGAGACATGGGATAAGCGGCACGATAACGGGCTGGCTGACGGCTCTTCTCGCTGAACGAAAAATAACAGCGTCACTGGGGGATACCAGTATAACAGTAGGCCCAACAAAAGGGTGCCCACAAGGTGGCGTACTTTCCCCTCTCCTGTGGTGTTTACAAATGAACTCATTAGTGACAGAACTTAACCAACAAGGCTTTCTTGCCATCGGCTATGCCGATGACCTGGTCATATTATGCAAAGGCAAGTTTGCCGGCACAGTGTGTGACAGGATGAAAGAAGGACTTAAAATCACGCACCAATGGTCTAGAAGAAACGGGCTGGCGGTAAACCCAGCCAAGAAGAACTCACCATGTTCACCAGGAAGCGAGTGTGGGATGCATACACGCTACCTACTTTAGATGGCGTGGAGCTCCAACTCTCAAAAAAAGTCAAGTACCTGGGCGTAACCCTAGACACGAAACTCACCTGGAAAGAGCATGTTGATGAAAAAACAAGAAAAGCCAAAAACATTTTCTGGGCATGTAGAGGCTCAATAGGTAAAACCTGGGGACTCTCACCTCGAAATGTGATATGGCTATACAAAGCCTGCATAAGACCGGTCATACACTATGGAAGCATAGTGTGGTGGAAACGGTCAGACCTAGATACTACAAAAAGTCAGCTAGGCTCGGTGCAGCGACTAGCACTAGTGAGTGCTACTGGAGCGGTGCGAACCACTCCCACGGAAGCACTCAACGTGATCATGGACATGCTGCCACTGGACTTATCAGTAAAGCAACATGCCGCAAAGACGATGGCACGCCTAAGGAAAACCGGGATGGTGAAAGACGGCGGCTGGACTGAGGGACACCTCAAACTTTTAAAGAGTTTAAAAGTGGACTCACTCCTTGATCTGCCCAACGACTACATAATCCCAAGGCTCTTCTTTGGAAAAAATTTCACAACGAGTTTGACTGATAGGAATGATTGGACTAAGTTCGGTCACCTTTCTCACAGGCCCGCTGATATCATAGTGTACACAGACGGATCAGTGATGAGCGTCGGGGTGGGGCGGGAATATATATACGCCCTGGACCACATGAGGCTCAAATATCGATACCTCTGGGTACAAAAACAACCATCTTTCAAGCTGAAGTCCACGCCATAGCCAAAGCCGCGGACCTCTTACAAGACAGAAGAATACAAAACAAACAGATAAAGATCTGTTCAGACAGTCGAGCCGCTATCAAGGCCCTGGGCTCCCACAATGTGAAAACTTCAATTGTGGAGTGTGCCCAGAACAGCCTCAAAAAGCTGAGCCAGAGAAACAGAGTCTCAGTTACCTGGGTCCCAGCACATGTGGACATTACAGGTAATGAAGAGGCAGACAAACTGGCTAAGAAGGGAGCAGAGATCACACCGGTTGGTCCTGAGCCTGTTCTGCCAAAGAACATAAATCTAATCTCAAAAAAGATCAATGAGACACTCAGGGAAGAACATCGAAGACAATGGCTCAACCTACTAACATGCAGACAGACAAAGCTCTTTCTGCCAAACCTACGACCTGAAGTCGCAAAATACTGTCTGAAACTAAATAGAGTCAGACTGAAAAAACTCACAGAAGTGATTACAGGCCACGAACGCCTGAGAAGTCACCAAGCTCTTCTGCAAATAGTGGACTATGCATGGTGCACTAGATGTGAGGAGGACGAGGAAACAGCGGCACATTATGTGGGCTACTGTCCCGCGCTCTCCAGACACAGATATAGAGCCCTTGGCATGCCTCAAATAGAAGGCAAGGAGTTCCATACCTTAGCCTTGGACAACCTGATGAGGTTCATCATCTCATCCGGAAGATTCAAGACATAAGCATTAACTCCAGAAAGGAAAAGTATGAGGCTAGTACAATCGACCAGCAGGTCGTAGTGCTAGGGCTGCAATGCCCACCTCCATGTCACGACGACGACGACGACGAGCCTCTCAAGCTCTGCTTCCATTTCTAGATGTAAGTAAAAACTTCTACCTTTGTTTCACTTTCACTTTTATTATTATTTTGTTAAACTTCCTTCAATACTCCGTTCAACTGCCTCCAATTCGTCGACAGGAACTTTTTTGTATCGGGAGGGACTATATTATTTAGCACAATTTCCGTTCGCGGATCACGATTTTTGAACACTTTATTAGCACAATTTTAAGTTTAAACACTTTTTTTTTATTGATTAGTATCTTCCCAATTTTCTAACCTGGTTTACCGACTGCGCCAGTCATGGGTGTGCCTCGAGCGGGGGCGAAAAATAAAAAAGGAATCGGCTAAGACGTAGCCGATGGGAATCAAAATTAAAAAAACGCTATTTAATCTCGACAAACTTTTATTGGGATCTAAGCGATTACACAAGTAGACGGCGTGAGCGATGCGTCGGCAACTGGGGCGAGGAGATCATGTGTCAATCATTTTATTAACATAAAGTGCATACCTAGTGTCTGCACTTGTGCAGGTGTCAGATTCACCCTTTTGGCCTTGTCTGGAGTTTTCTTTAAGATACTTTGTTGCGTCAGCTAAAATAGTATCTATGCCAGAAGAAGCTAATGATGATGGATACATTACTCGCATTGTATACTGGTGCATAAATTCTGCTGTAGTAAATAGCTGGCTGTTGTATTGCAGAGACCTTATACATAATTACGACAGTGGGAAGTATATTCCGTTGATAAAGTTTCAATTAAATATTGCCGATGAGCTGATAAATGCAAACCAAACATCAACGATCGCAAAAAAAAGTTAACCATCAAATCTATCACCACCGGAGTCCACTTCTTCTTCAAGATGCTCTTCACCATCCAAATCAACACCTTCTGGATCCACTTCCGGCAGAAGAGTGTATGTTGCAGAGCCTGTAAAATCTATCCGTTTAGACAATTTAAGCCATTGGGTTCAATGGGGATCAAAAGGTCGATGCAGGCTATGTCATACTGGGTTTCCTCGGTGTAAATGCAGCAAATGCAATCCATTAAAAATTGTTTTGTTTCGTATCATACTTGATTTTTAATAAAAACACTGTCATACTAGGCATGTATTATTATAAAAAGTACACTCAAAAACAAAAAAATATAATGAACATAGTATTAAATCTCATAAAACTATTTTATTAATTTTACCATAGTTGCCCAAAGTTGCCTATAGACAACATTCAATAACTAACAAACCGAGAAACCTATGAGTCTGAAAATTTCTTCAGTTCATATTTAGGTCAATAATAAACACGAATATGCTTTTAAAAAATTTTTTACTGCCGCCCAATTTAATTCGGGCATGAAAGGGTTAATATCACTTGTTAATGGCATTTTTAGATAAGCGATTTGGGTTAACAACTTGTGTACATGAAATTAATTGGAAAGGTTTGTTGACAAAGGTTTTGTTTTGAATTTGAATTGACCTAGTTTATGTGGACTGTTGCAATTGATTGCAGTTAAGCTGAAGAGGGTTATAGGCTTTATACATTTTTAAAAATCGATGTTTTTTCGAAACTTATTTCGATAGTAAATATTCTCAAAAAGATGGTGTTAAAATTTTAGAAAGATCCAGGCATTATTATTATAGTTAGGCTCGATTTAATGCGTGCGCCATGTATACATAAGTATACTCGTAAAAACACGCGACTCTGCAAGGCTCCGCCCCTCTGTATAGTGTATACAAAAATGTTCGAGTGATCCATGAAAACAAATATATTAACTGTAATATTGAATTCAAAAAGCGAATGTTAGCCTCACCACTTTAGCTTTGATATTTTGAATATTAGTAACTTTTTGAATTTTCGAGGAAAATCATCTCTCTCAAAACCACTTTTGTTCATGACGTGCAAATGATTTTTCCAAAACTACTGAACCGATCCTTCTTAAAAAATTACGATTTATTAAACACATGTCTAGTTATCGTGTGAACCACGGGCGTCTCAAAATATTGATTTTTTCTAATTTTTTTAAAATCGCAAAAATCTCGAATTTCGAAAAATTATTTTTAACTGCATTAACTGGCCGCCATTTTATTATTATTGTATATAACATGAAAATTTTGTTTCAAACGATAGCCACTGGCTTTTTAAATGAAACGTTTTTGGAATTTTTTATTTCAAACCATTTCTTGCTTCTGGATCATTGTCATCGTTTAATATGCATTTTTTCATATGGCTAGAATAATACCGCAATTTTGTGTAAAATAATCATAATAGATCAACATTTTTATTACGCTTTGACATTGTATTAATTGAACCTAAAAAGAGTTACATTGATATCTGTTCCAGGGCCTTGTAATATTTTTTTAAAAATAGGTTCAATGTTTGCTTTATCTTACACCGAAAAGTTACGACTAACGAACCTTACAAACGATCCAATACTGTCCAGTGTCATAACTATCAATTACTTGGATACACAAAAATGCATTGCATGCTGTGAAATGCTGCATTTGAGGAATAGTACAAAACCAAAAACTGTGGCAAGGAAAAAAAATAGTTCCGAACTTAGAAGGCAACTATGATGGGAGCCAAATAGCCTAATACAATCAACAACAACAATCAACAAAAAATCGTCCTACCTTAGCCGGATTATCCAATCAAATGGTGTAGCAGCACTCTTTAGAACAGAGAATATCTAGACCGACCTTCGCAAATTGAAATGCACTAAAACTCAGTATAATTTTAACCAAAAAACATTCTCTGAGTAATTTTACATATATATATCAGGGTAATTAAAAACACTTCTAAAAATAACAAAGGTAACAACACTCAACAGAGCAAAATCTCTCAAATTTTACATAGCCTAACATATATATGCAGCAACTTACCAACCTGATGCAACGTATGCAATCCAATTAAACAAACAATTTCCCCAAATCATTTATACCATGACCGCCTTTTAGACAGCACATTAAAATGAAAACGGCTTAACCAGCCGATAAATTGAACTGAAAGTATTTCTAAACAATATTCATATCGACACTAGCAAAAGCTTATTTAACAACCAAAAACAACTGCAATATACAAGTTTTTACGCTTTATAACAATAGTCATACTAATGATAGATCACAAATATACAGTGATCTTCAACCAAAACCGCATTAAACATTATCCCATCATGACCCAAACTTTCTCTAGGCAACACTAAACCGCAATCAATATCAATAGGTCTGGCAACAATTGACGTCCGAGCCCGCAAGTCGGCCTGGGATGGTACGCATCCTCTCACGTTTCGTTAGAGCTTACGTTGAAGTTGATATCTTCGTTAAGGTTGAGTTTCTCGGGTCCGGACCCGAGGAACTTTAGCTGACGTACTGAAAGTGAGGTTAGTGTTCACTCGAAGTGAGAAGAAAGTGAGTTTTAAAGGACTGTGAACTGTGACTTAGGAAATTTTATGAATTCGGTGGATTAATGAATGAAGTGAGTGAAGTCAATCGAATACAAAAATCGTGCAGTGTCCGAGCAATCTTTTACAATCGAAATATTATGAAGCTAGATTTCTACAAAAACGAGACAATCAGCTTTTCGAATTAATTTTTTTTGAATTGCAACTTATGTGATCAACTTATGTTTGATCAAGTTTTGACCAAATTTTGACAGCTACTTAGCCTACCGCAAGTCAACTTTACGAGCTCGACTTGCGGGCTCGGACGTCGTGTGGTACTGCGTGCCACAGTATAGGTCAGAAGCAGTAGGTAATCGTGCATATAAAGGCACACTATCAAGTGCGCCCCGCGGTTCTACGGGACATAATCATATGCTCTACTCTGTTTAGCACACGTATTTGATTTTCTGTTTCGCATTGAAATCCCTGGATTCTCTCTTAAATCTCTCTTAAATCCCTGTTTATTTTTTTTCCCACTGTCTCATGTATACACCACAGTATATGGAAAGACAGTAGATAATGTTTCATATGTTGGCTTCCTATCAACAAGCGTTCCATACAATTCGTGGTACCACGGACGAAACGCACATGGTTTCGCAGATGGTTTCCATGGTTTCTGTTTTCGGTATATGGTGGGGGAGATTTACGCGCTACAGTGCTGCCGTAATTTATGAATATTATTTTCGTTTATCGTGTGGAAG
>OZ012659.1:66549255-66692210 GCA_963942545.1 Oxycera nigricornis | reverse complement strand
ATCGGTGTTTGATTAAACGCTCGTGTTTTTTTTGGCTTCTACGGAATCGACCGCGATAACTGGCGCCCGAGCAACTCTTACCGTCCCCACGAGAACACGGTAAACCCGAAATTTTTTAAGCCGTCCCCACGAGAACACGGTAAACCCAGAAATTATTGAAACCGTCGCCACGAAAACACGGCAAATTCGGAAAGTTTATTTCAACCCGTTCCCACGAGAACACGGTATTCGTGAACATTTAAGCAATTGGAACTTGTGCAAACCCCGAAAAATTATCATCCGTCGCAAGTGTGCAGCTGAAGTGCGATAATTTTACAAAAAGTGGAAGCTAACATCCGAGCAGTGCAGGTGTGGTCCATCAGTACCATTAGTAGGCGTTCTCCAACTTTCAACGGTATTCGCCAAAAAGGAAAACTACTGACGATCCCGAGCCGGAAGTGGATATGCAGAGAATAAATTACTTATTGTAAGTTTACCTCTACTGTAACTGTTGATTTTTTGTATAAATTTTTTATATAAATTTTCTACGAAAATTAATTGATCAAATATTATGAAGATTAATGTGAAATATCTTCAAACGTGTGCTAACTATTTAGTGAAAAAGTGTATTGTGCGAAATACGTATTTACCTTAACCCATTTTCTTATCGTGAAATTCCTCATTCTGAGCCTGTGCTACCCCAAATTAAAACGCGGCAATGGAAGCCATTCAAGATACCCTTAAACAACTGGCTGGGGTGGTTAACGCTCAGATTAAGCTTTCTAAAAAATTGGAAGCAAGGCTAACGGCTATCGAGCGAGAGAAATTGAAAGAATCCTCTAACGCACAAATCTGATTAGATGCTCCAGCTCTAAGAACGGAGCAAGACTTAAGTGATATCATGAAACTCCCTGATTGTGTGAGGGATCTAAAGGTGTTTGACGGGAACCCTGTTCAATATATTTCATGGTTCCATAGTGTCGAAACTATTTTGGGTGATTGCAGTATTGTGCGTCAAAAGCCTATCTACAGGGCAATACTTCGCCATATTAGGCAGAAGGTTAGAGGGTCAGCTGATGCTGCCCTCGTTTCTTATAACATCTTAGATGATGACTGGTCCAGCATCAAGAAATGTTTGTCGCTACATTACGCCGACAAACGAGATGTTCGTACTTTGGAGCACCAGCTCCATTCAATGTCCCAGGGAAGGAAAAGCGTGGACGAATTCTATGCATCCGTGAATCATCAGCTTTCCCTTCTTATTAATAAAATAAAGACTGAGGATCATTCCAGGAGACTATTGCCGTTTTGACTGAAAATCATCGAAACAGGGCATAAGATGTCTTTATTAGAGGCCTCAAAGGAGACCTTTCGCGAATTCTCGTGATTCAGAGACCCCAAACTTTGCCAGAAGCTTATGCCTCCTGTCTGGAATTCCAAAATCTTAATTTTAGGAATCTTCCAATCCATCGCAATAATTTTAACAATACAGTATCCTCGCCTATAAATCAAATTTTCAATCCTCGTTTCGAACCTGTGAGAGTCAGGACTCCTATGGCTAATCCACGATTAAGTACACTCGAAAAGAATCAAGTGTATAATATTCAGCGCAGGACTCAGTACCCAATGATCCTACAGGAACCACCAGCCAGGCCTAACCATCCTAAACCAGCGGTTCACATGGATATTGACGAGTCAATTCAAACTCGTCAGATAGATTACTCTAACCGACCATTTAATGCAGACAAAATCAAGCATTCTAATGAGTCTTCTAATATCCCGAGGAAATCACAGCGCCTATATAATCTGGAGCTGCAGGACCAGATAGAGGAGTCTGACCACCCTTCTGAGGAAGATTACAGTTACGGGTCCACAAAGAAATAGATAATCTCTATAATGATCATTCTCAGGAAGATGATGAGGAATATGGTGATAATCATCTAAATTTTATGATGGACGCCTCTCTAGCGTACCATACTTAGAGTACACCATTAAAAATGGTCATATTTTAAAATTCCTCATCGATACGGGTGCGAACAAAAATTTTATTTCGACCAAAGTTTCACAAAACGCAAAAACTATCTCAACCCCCTTCAAAATTCGATCCGCCGCAGGGGAGATACCTATTACCAGGAAGATATCTGGTCAATTTTTCAAATGTGCAGGTAATAATACCGTCTTGGATTTTTATGTTTTGCCTGGGTTAATATCATTCGACGGCATAATAGGTGATGACACCTTGAAACAACTAGATGCCGTGATTGATAGGAAAAACAATATTCTTACAATTAAACCGAATATCAAGATTCCGCTCAAGGCAAAAGAATCCCGGCAGGTCAACAACATCGAAGTTAAAGGTGATCATTTAGAAAGTGAAACGAAGAAAAAACTTCGTAAGCTTCTGGACAATTTTATTGAAACTTTCGGTCCCATTAGTAACTGTGAATTTGTCGAAACAAATATTAGAGCGGAAATAAAGACATCAACATGTGAACCCATCTACTTCAAATCGTATCCCTACCCAGTAAATCTAAGGGACGAAGTTGACAAACAAATTTCAAAAATGTTGGCTGATGGCATAATACGCCCTTCGAAAAGTTCTTATAATTCGCCACTGTGGATCGTCCCGAAAAAACCAAATTCCCTTGGCGAAAAACAAAACCGACTCGTTATTGATTTTAAAAGGCTTGATGCAGTAACCGTTTCAGACACATATCCGATACCAGATATCACAAATACTCTTGCGAGCTTTGGTAAATCAAAGTATTTTACCACCCTAGACCTGACGTCAGGATTTCATCAGATTAAGATGAAAGAATGCGATATACCCAAGACCGCATTCTCCACTGCAAATGGAAAGTATGAATTCACCAGGTTACCATTTGGGCTCAAGAACGCACCAGCCATCTTTCAGAGAACGATCGATGAAGTTCTGAAACCATTTATAGGAAAAATCTGCTACGTTTACATCGACGACATCATCATCCTTGGGGAAACGGAGGAACAACATCTGCAGAATTTGGAAACAGTGCTGAAGCAGCTGACTAAAGCAAACCTTAAAGTAAATCTCGAGAAGTCTACCTTTTTG
The DNA here is from genome assembly GCA_963942545.1 of Oxycera nigricornis. NCBI lineage: Eukaryota > Metazoa > Arthropoda > Insecta > Diptera > Stratiomyidae > Oxycera > Oxycera nigricornis. The sequence continues at coordinate 66,689,143 of OZ012659.1, read as the reverse complement.
AAGAAACAGGTTGAGTTTCTAGGCTATATTATTTCCGAAGAAGGTATTCTACCGGACCCCAAGAAAATTTCAGCAATTAGCCGAATCACAGCTCCAACAAATCTGAAGGATTTGAAAGCATTTCTGGGGTTGGCATCTTACTATCGCAAATTCATAAGAGACTTTGCGAAAATAGCGAAACCTCTTACTAACATGACCAGGGATGAAAATGCTCAAATCAAAGCCAACCATTCAAAGAAAATCACGATCAAGCTCGGTAAAGATGAATTGAAGGCATTCAATGACTTGAAACATCTCCACACTTCCTCTGAGATACTAATATTCCCCGACTTTAGTAAAACATTCATTTTGACGACAGATGCGTCAAACTACGCGATTGGAGCAGTTCTCTCGCAAGGAGAAATTGGCAAAGACAGGCCAATCATCTTTGTGTCCAGATCACTGAATAAAACAGAAGAACATTACGCAGTGAATGAAAAGGAGATGCTTGCGATAGTTTGGGCCCTTGATAAGCTGAGAACATATCTCTACGGTGCGAAAAGGATAAAAAATTTAACGGATCATCAGCCGCTTACCTTTGCTCTGAGCAACAGTAATCATAATGCCAAGCTCAAGCGCTGGAAAGCGAGAATTGAGGAATTTAACTATGAGCTAATCTATAAACCAGGAAGAACCAATGTCGTAGCTGATGCTCTTTCCCGGTTGCCATTAGAAGCTAACATCTTGACTTCTAGTTCAGGAACGGCACATAGCGCAGAAGAGGACGCTTCTGATCTCATTCCACACTGCGAAGCACCCCTCAACGTATTCAAGAACCAAATTGTCTTTTCTGAAGGTAAGGAAGTAATCGCATACGAACAACCACACCCATCATATTATAGACGCTATATTCAGGTGCATGAAATCAACGAAGATTCCCTTGCGAAAAACTTAAAAGAGAACTTAAATCCCAACGTAATAAATGGAATCAAAATCCCCGAGCGAAAAATCCAACTACTTCAGGAAATCTATAAAAAACATTTCTCAAAATTTAAGATTCGAATTACTCAACGGTTGGTTCAGGACATTACTGATGAAGAAAACAAGCTACAAATTATTCGGCAAGAGCACCACAGAGCCCATAGGTACCATCGAGAATGCAGGGAACAAATCCTAGAAAAATATTACTTCCCCAAAATGAGTAGCCTGTAATATCAATAAATATGATCGCCATCCACCGAAACCAGAATAACAAGAGACACCAATTCCTGAATATCCAACAGAGATTCTGCACGTGGACATTTTTGAAGTTGCTGGTGAAATTTTTTTAACTTGTGTAGATAAATTTACCAAGTTTGGGAAATTCTTTCATGTAAAGAATAAATCTGCATTACATCTTCGGGACAAGCTAGCCAAGGTATTGCATTATTTCACAGCTCCCAGAATACTGGTCATGGACAACGAAGGAAGCTTCATAAGCCCGACTATTTTGAATTTTTTGGAAGCATTGGGTATAACGGTTTATTTTACACCAGCTCAGAAAAGCGAAATAAACGGTACGATTAAACGACTTCATTCAACCGTATTAGAGATCATCAGATGTCTTCGACAAGAATACCTCGATATTAACACAAAAGAACTAGTTTATATAGCAGTTGATCGTTATAATACTTCTTTTCATTCTGCCACGAAGAGGAAACCTGCCGACATATTTTTTGCTAGGTCCCAACGTATTAATTACCAAAATATATTAGACTTTAAAGATAAGCTCCACGCAAATGTTAAGTACGAGATCTCACGGAAGCAAAAACTTGAAAGGAACAAGCACAACGCAAAAAGAGCAAAGCCTAAAACATTTAAGCCTGGGGATATTGTTTTCCGGATCGATAAGCAAATCAAATCAAAAGATAAACCTCTATTCAAAAAGGAAATCGTTTCGAAAGACAATCGCGTCACCGTCACAACAACTACAGGAAAAAGAATTCATAAATCCCACCTTAAGAATACCCTTTTTATTTCAGGTTAATCATATGGACGGTTCAAGCAACGGTGGACATCTACGAATATAAGAATCCGATAATCACTATAAAGCAAGGAATTGGAAGAATCACAAATGGAGACTTTGAAATAGTTCACTCGGTTAACCTCAGCAGCTACGACGAAATTGTCACAAATATGAAGTCAGTAATTCAACATCGAATCCTTTCACCTCTTACCTTCGATCCTGAGAACCAATCTAACTGAAAGGGAAATAAAGTTGGATCTCCAATACCTTCATAAACTTCACTTGGACAATGTAAAGAAGCTACAAAATTTATCATTTGGAAATACTCTTTCTATTACATCCGACGCATCAAGCATTGTTTTGATAATATCACTGACCCTTGTTCTTTCATTCATTTACTTCAAGCAGAAAAACTCTAAAGCAATTTTGGAAAATAGCGTATCTTATACCTTCCCGGATCCAGTTAGGGTAACATTTTAATCTGTGGGACACAGAGTCTTAAGAAGGGAGGAGTTAACACATTCCATGTCACCTTTTTCTTTCTTCCTAAAGTCCACAGTCCAAGAAGTACATTGGCTTGTAACCACTAATTGCATGTAACAGCACCTAATTTTTCCGACTTCCATAGTCCAACAAGTACATTGGCCTATGGCCAATCAACCTACATATATTTCGCACAATTGCTTAATACATTTTTGCCTACTATGCTCGCTGCCACTTGCGGTTGAAGATATTGCTTATTTCGATTAATTTGTACTTTTTATTATTCAATATATAGAGGGAAACTGTATTTTTAAGTCAGCTGTAATTTGGGTATCTAATAAATCGGTGTTTGATTGAACGCTCGTGTTTTTTTTTGGCTTCTACGGAATCGACCGCGATAACTTATATATATATATTTATACAGTAAAACCTGTCAATAACGGAACCTGTTAATAGTGGAATTCGTGTCAATAGTAGAATAAAAATTTGGCCGTTGAGCTCTTCCATACAAATTGACCTGTCAATAACGGAAAATCAAAACTCCGAATAGTGGAAAAACAATTCTTGGAGACAAAATATTTTTCGTCTATTTTTCGTCTTTTCTTCTATTTCAAACTATATTTTTTCCGATTTCACAACCAATGAATATAAAAATCGTTTTGAAATCACTGTTTCATTTCGTAGAATGCAAAATTTATCGCTTCTGTTGCGGCAATTTGGCATCGTAAAGAAATGTATCGTTTACTTTCTAACTTTGAGCCATTGTTTAAACTTCTTTATTGTTTGGACAGCATCGTGTAATCAAAACTTCTAAAAAATCGAAATCCAATTTTTTTCTGATTCGATAGCTATGAATAATGGTGTGTGCGACCATAGATTGTTCAGTTCGTCAATTGCACTTGAGCGAAAAACACTTTGACCACACAATTAGAACTTCATTACTCTCACATTTCGCCGTCGCTATTGAAAATGATTCGTAAAAAAGGAGATAATAAACCAATCCAACGTTCACGTCTCACGTTAAAACAAAAGTACAATTTGATAAAAGATCATGAAGCCAAAGTTTGGAATCGAAATTTTGAAAGAAAAAAACAAATGTGGCAAGTCTGCTGTATACATGGTTATTAAAGGCAAAAAAAGGAAATTATCGACGAATACCTTTCATCTCAAAATGTTAAAAATACATTTTTACTCGCTGAAATAGTAGAATCCATCAATTTAGTACGGATGATTAGATTGCAAGCAAAACAAAACAATCTTCGATTACCGATTACTTTAAATAATAATGTTTTTCATTCGCTGCTTTTTTCATTTTCAGTTTTTCATACATTCATTTATCGAAAAATAGTTTTATTTCAGTACATATTTCCTTTTCACGTTCATTATATAACTTGATTTGATCATTAAATGGCCATGAAAATATATGCATTGGTTTTTTATTCAATTTTACTCTCAATAATGGAAAATCATTTTGGTTCGACTCAAATACCTGCCAATAATAGAACCTGTTAATAGTGGAGTTCGTGTCATTAGTGGAAAAAATAAATTCCCCGCGGGATTCCGTTATTGACAGGTTTTACTGTATGTATATATATATCTATGTATATTGTTGAACACGCATAACACTGCCTTCCTCTAATATGGTTCTGGATTAACTATTTTCAAAAAGTCCGGCATAATGCTTTATTCTCTATACAGCTGGCAGCACATAAGATACGACAATTTTCGGGAGCATTCGGCAGATGCTTCGGGTAAAATTTGTTCCCGAAGGCCGAGTTTGCCTACTGCCTATTCTATATACTGTGGTATACATTGTGCTGCGTGCGGTGCATTGAATCCTTGGAACATTAAACTAACAGGAACGGAACGAACTGAATAAACGGCTATACGTGTGTGGTTTCAATAGAGCGCTGTTCATAAGTGTCAAAGGTGCATAAATGTCAAACGGCTTTCATTGACAAGTCTTAATAAAAAGAAAGCAAAACGCGTATTCATCGAAATTTAGTATTTTTTTTACAAATTCTGACCTTGTTTCGAAGTACTATGTGACAAAAACAAGTGATAACCTCGAATGTAGTTGCCCAAAGAAAACGGTGTTGATAAATTGACGAGACAGTTAGTGAAATTCAAGAATCTGCGAAATGAAGTGCAAAATTCATGGTTGTGAAAATACATCATATTTTCGAGATAAAGGAGTGCATTTTCGTACTTAAGTGCAGTAAATATACACGTTGTTATCTGTTTAAAAGATGAGTGAGTGCTTTTAAAAGTTGTTTTAATTGAAAATTTAATCCATTTATGTGCCTTGAAATATCCAATACAAAGAATGACATTTCCCAAAATTGTGTACAATTGACAATCAGCGACGTTTCAGAAATTAATGAGACGGAATGAATTTTATCAATTATTTATTTCAAATTCGGTGTTCGTAGCAGCCATAATTCTGCCTAAGCCAGTCCCAAGCCCGGTGGTAAGAAGAAGAAGAGGGTGGCTTTAAATTTTAACAAATTAAGTCGGGTTTTCCCGGTTTTTACTGTTAATATTAAATATTGGGTGGTTTACTGCAATATTGACGGGATTTTTAAAGTTTAGCATTAACCATAGAAAATCATCTTATAATAAGTCTCGAAGACATATGATTTTAATGTTTTTTTGCTGTGTTTAAAACTAAAATTATTAATGTTACATGTATGTGAGAACTCATCCGATATGTTCAGAATCTAAACGTTAAGTGAGTGGGCTGTAGCCTAACATGCATAATTGATTTCGGTTTCTATTTGATATTCATGCAAACTCTTTTCATTGGAGGTCTAAAATTGCCGTAATATATTCTTGAATAATGTTTCGATTTGTAAAATTTTTGAAATCTTGCGCCAAAATTTCGGTCCCTCAAATTTTCGATGTCGTCCGCCAATGACAACCAACCACTACATGAAGGTGTCACAAACGCATAGTGAAACTGCTACCACAAATTATGTTGATGTTTCACTCCATAGTTACCTCTTTTATTGAGTCCGTCAGCACAATGTATACAATATACAGTGGGATGATTCTTGGGGAACGAAACTTTAAAATTAAATTTAAGAGAGCACTAGTAATTAAAGAGAGATCACAGCGAAACATTTCTAGGAAATACACGTGTAAAGCAAGGTATATAGACAGAGGAGGTAAACCCATTAGAAAATCGTCATCCTATTTCCCTCGTACATTTCACGCACGCTACGTCATAGATTCAATAAAATTAGAGCTGGCAAAGTAAAAAATCGGAGACAGCGCATGTGGCAAGGCAAAATATAACGAAATGTCACATTTGAATCAGTCGTTTGGAAAATGCCACATATTAAAATGTAGAAGATTGTCAGGCAACAAAAACTAATGGGCACTGTAATCAATAGCCAGCGGTATCGATTCTGACGAAACTGCTACGACTTCAGTGGGCTGGCCATGTGGAGCGTATGGATGACAGACAAATTCCCAAGCGCTCCATGAAAGGCCGAGCAACAGGAAGCCGCCCACCAGGAAAACCACGCAAACTATGGGAGGATGCAGTTGACAACGACAGCGAATCCTTGCTGGGATTCGCTAATTGGAGGACGCGGTCGCTGGACCGAGACAGTTGGAGGCAGTGTCTTCGGGAGGCCAAGGCTCGATTTGGGCTGGTGCGCCATTGATGATGATGATGACTGTAATCAATATAAAAGCTTAGGGAATAAACAAATATTCTCTAGAGAATATTCAAATGATTGTAGCTTTGAAAAAACAAAAAAAAACTCTTAAAAAGCGAGCACACGTGATTTGCGCTAATATTGACGAATTTCGACGTATGTAGTAAGAAAACCCAACGACAATAACAAATTGCACTTTGTTTCTATAAATACGATAATGAAGTAGACAATTCAGTAAAAGGAATCGTCCCCGGCTTATATTTTAAATAAAAAATACTTAATCAATCGTTGCTTGACAATGTAAAGTCACGTAAACGAAAGGTTGTTCTTCAAAATCATTAAAGTTGTTTCTTTATATTTTTCCTCCGCCTCCACAATCAATATAATTTAATTATCAATTTTTACACACTCTCATGCAACATATGCATATCATCTATCTTTTCCTTCCAATACGTGTCACTCCACCCAGCAGGAAAATCACATCTTGTTTGCCGCAAAATGTTACTGAAATTCAAACTGGGCAAAACTTCATAAGTTTTCACGCACCCTACGTCATCACAGCTCCGGAAGAGACTGCCTGGTCGTCTTTATACCTTGAGTGTAAAGCATATCACAGCATATGCTCACTGCAAGCTCGGGTAGTTCCTCGGAGCTACCCGGCGTTGAAAATTGATAGTCCACTTTTTACTCTAACAAGGAGAGGCTCCGCTTATGGAATCTCAAATTTGGATGAAATTTGGCACATAAGTAGAAGACGTCAAGGATATTCGATCCTCACTCACAATTCTTTCACGATATGACATCAATTACACACTTCACAATAGGGAAAATTTAATACATAAAAATTAAAACATCATAGATTTGCTTATTAGGTTATTTTATTTTAAATTATTATTTTTAATGACGAAAATATTGAATAACTAGAATGCGAATATTTTAGGTGATTTTTTTGGGTTTCCTTGCCTTTTCTTTGTAAAGTTTCGTGCATAGTTTTTCTCCGAAGTGATGCATTTGGTGATCAGCAATAATCACCCATCATGTTGATATTCCACCGTCTCTGGTATTGTTTCTTCATCTCTTCTATGTCCTGATGAAACCTTTTCCCTCGCTTTACACTCACGTCATCAAAGTTTTCTGGAAAAAAAATCAAGATGGTTGCGCAAAAAGTGTACTTAGAGGCTCATCAGACAACCAAGAGTTTAGAACTTTTCTATCATATTAGCTACGATACTTTCATAGTTTGCGGCTTTCACATTTCTCAAAAACTTAGTCACAACTTCTTTAAATGATATCCAAGCCTCCTTTTCCTTAGCACTCATCGTTTCTTCGAAGCTGGCATTGAACATCATTTTAAGAAAAACCCTTCTTTCAGCTTAGCTTCTGATAAATGAGGAAATTTTCTACAAAAATATTTAAATCAATCACCATCTTTAGATAAAGCTTTCACAAATTGTTTCATGAAGCCCAACTTTATGTGTAGTGGTGATAGAACAATCTTTGAAGGATCTACTAAATTTTTATGCAAAATATTTCTCTCACCAGGTGTCAAATTTTTTCTTAAGAACCATTGTTTTTTGGACCAATTTTGATCTCTTGCTCTGCTGTCCCACTCACATATAAAACATAGAAACTTTGTAAATCCCTTTTTTTGACCAAGGAGCATGAATTCAACTTTTGAATCTCCACATAGCATCTAATTGTGAGCTACATAGTTAATTTTGGTTGAAATTAGGTTAAGATTTTCATGGTTTGGGTTGGCTGATGGTCGTAATCGCAAAGTAGTTAGACTTCACGCTGAAAGGTTGCAAGGATACACTCAGGACTTTGGGAGCTGGGAATGTTAAAGGAAGATAGAAGAGAACAATGAACAGGAGTGCATTCAAATTGAAAAGATTGAATTTTGGATATGATGAGAGCTTAACAATTTGATATTTGCTTTCGCAAATATTCAAAACAAAAAAGGGAATATATATGTATATATATGTATATGTATATATATATATATATATATATATATATATATATATATAAATAAATCGTGGAAGTGGAATTATAACATATGCTCAGGCTGCTAAAAACAAACAAGGCAATATCAATCATATTCCGTATGTTGTAGTCATACCTAAAACAAATAAAGACAAGTCCAAAACCAGCATTGTAGTAAAAAATCTATATAATTAAACGGCTAACATGAATTTTGTGGTACCATTTTACCCGTTGTTTTTGGACCGATTTTCATAAAAAATACATCAATGGAAAGAAAATATCCTGTAGATGTGCAGAATTGTATTTTTTGTGAAAATATGTTTGAAAAATATAGAAAAAAATAGAAAATAGATTTTCTTACTAAAACATACACATCGTTGAACGTTCACACGGCGATAAATACGAATGGTATACTAGCCTTGACTACCAAGATAGAAACCCTGATTATCTATGGGTTGTGTGTTGCATGCGAAGGCAATCTGCCCTTGCATGCGGGAGTCCCAGGTTCGTATCTAGGAATGTTCCAAGTGTTTTAGTTTCTTTTTTGGAAGCTAATTAAATCATCAAATTTCACCACATTAGCAATATTTTCATTCTCACTTTACACCGTTCATGTGTATTGTATTTAGCCGTTCACTGGTTCGGTGTTGTGCGATAGCTTTCTCTCTATGGACCATTCGTGTGTATTGTATTTAGCGTCGCCGTTCATTATGTAAATGTATACGCACATCTCATCACTATTTGGTCATATTTTTAACTTCCCAGTATATGGGTAGTTCTTGTAATCGCCTCGAAAATCGAAATTGAAATTTTCGACATATCTTTACGTTTTGAGGTCTTACGAGTATATTTTAAGTGTTTTTAGAAAGAAGTATGTATGTGTGTGTGTGTGTGTACGTACGTACGTGCGTTCGCGGACAGTTTTTCTACGAGCATAACTCACGTAAACAAAGTTGTATCGACTTTATTAAGGTGTCAATCAAAGCGTCTTTGCAATCTTAAGAACTGATTGGTTTTTTTAGTTTTCGGTCGAGGGGGTTTGCTGTTTTCACCCCATGAAAGTCAATCCTGTCATGCGCGATATCTCGCGAACCAAACGTACGATTTGCTTCATCAAATTTTCAAAAAAATCGTTGTATCTGTTTTATAATTTTTTGAAAAAAAGTGCAAAAACTTGGAGTTTTTTTTCAAAAACATCAAATTTTTAACTTTATTTTCAAGTCGCAGTAATCAATATTTATAAAATTTTATATATTTCAAACAGTTTTTGTAAAAAAAACAACCAAAATTTTTTTTCGTGAATAAAACAAGCCGCGAGGTGTGATCCTTGAGGTCCACACGGTCAACTTCCCAGTAATATCTACATGAATATTAAAAATATTAAACACAAAAATATTTATGAAAATAATACTACTTCAAATAATAATAATGAGAGGTACTCGTAATCGTTATTGAAATGAGCTAGTATCAATCATATCATCTACTGTAGCGTTCATTGATTACGTAATGCTTTTGTTGGATGCGGGGTGGATTGTTTTGATTGACTATTCATGCAGATAAATCGGAGCGGGGCGGGCTATAAAGCCTTTTTTACGTTATTTGTTATTTTTACATCGATGCTTGAAGGACAAAAGAGCGCAAATGCATTTTTGTTATTACGTCCACTGAAGAGGTTTTCTCGCGAGGTGTCCACTTTAAATAATTTTGTTCAAAATTCCCATGACTTCGGCATAATCATTGAATTTGTGTTTTGTCACGAGCCGTGTTTTAGGTTTTTTTGGATCATACAAAATAATTTGGCTAGTTTCTCTTCGAAAACTATTAGGAATGTATAAATTATATAAACATTTATTACTGAGCTGTGCAAATCAGGTTAAAAATTTATTTTTTATGAAAAAACTCTAATTTTTCCATTTTCTTTTATTAAATGGAAAAACGGCGGAAAGGACTTTTTCTAAAGTTGAAAACATAAAAAAAATTGATGCACGTCATGCATATCTGGTTCGTGAGATATAGTGGATGATAAAAATGACCTTGAAAATCATGATGACTTTTAATGATTTTTTATTTTTAATTTCATTTGTTACGTAATCATGAAAAAAATTTTGCTGATTTTCTTACAAAAACTGTTAGGAGTATATAAATTTTGTATACATTTATTACTCCGTGCTGCAAATTAGGTTAAAAACTTATTGTTTATGGAAAAAAACCTATTTTTTAGCACTTTTTTTCAATAAATTAAAAAACCGTTCGAACGATTTTTTTAAAAACTTTATAGAATCACACAAATATTAATACGCGTCGATTGACACCTTAACTTTGCAAACGCATGACAGAAATGACCTTCAAACGGGCAAACCAGCAAACCCCCCCGACCGAAGTGTCCCAAAAACTAATCAGCTCTTAAGATTGCAAAGACGCTTCGATTGACACCTCAACGAAGTCGATACAACTTTGTTTACGTGAGTTATGCTCGTAGAAAAAACTGTCCACGAACGCACGTACGTACTTACACACACACACACACACATACATACTTCTTTCTAAAAACACTTAAAATATACTCTATAGACCTTAAAACGTAAAGAAATGTTGAAAATTTCAATTTCGATTTTCGAGGCGATTGCAAGAACTTCCCATATACTGGGAAGTTAAAAATAAATAAATTAAAAATAAAATATCATTAAAAGTCATAATGTCCTTCATGGTCATTTATGTCAATCATTATGTCTCGAGAACCAAATAAAATCTTTGCATCATTAAGAAGTTAATCAACGCGTATTAACATTTTAATGATGTTTTTAAATTGAAAAAAAATCTTTGAAGCCATTTTTTTAATTTAATAAAAAAAATATTGAACATTAGTGTTTTTTTCATAAAAAAAATTAATTAATGATTAATAAAATTAACATCGTGATAATAAATGTTTATAAAATTTATAAACTTTTATCAATTTCTGTAGGGAGACCAGCAAAATATTTTCTCATGATTTCAAAACAAATTGAATTAAAAATAAAAAAATCATTCAAAGTCACCATGTAAAAAGGGTTCATACGAATTTGTATACCTTAAATCTCTTATTCTAAAGACATTGCTGTAAAGTCAATCAAAGTTTATTATTATTTGCATAGTTTGCGGAGGTTTTTAATAGTCTTCACAGAACCGTGTTTTAAGTTCAATAAAAAACTGCTTAAATTTTGAAAACCAATACAAATCAAATCAAATTTGCAGTTGTGATAATCAACGTTTTGAAAGGTAAAATGTTTTGTAGTCAACACTTTTTAAGACCATATGCTTTGAAAAGCTTTCATCAAATAAAAAATTGTAGATTTTAGGAGTTTTGTTCTTTAGTATTCGTAAAATTTCAGTTACTTCCTTCATCATTTGTAATACATATAATTTACTTCTTACATGCAATTGAACCTATTTTTGGCTGATTAATCAATGTTTCTCAAAATCAACAGAAAATAAGAAATAATTATTAGTTTCATTGATGTAAAATCGTGAAAAAATACAAATTCAGTGATTATGCCGAAGTGCTAGCAGTTTTGACCGCACCTATTCAAAATGGCCACCACGCGACAAAATCTCTTCAGTTGTCGTAACAACAAAAACTGCATTCATTTTTGCTAGCGCTGTTTTGTTCTTCAAGCATCGATATGAAAATAACAAATAACGTAGAAAAGGCTTTGTAACCTGTCCCCCCTCCGATTGATCCACGTGAATATTAAATCAAACCGATCCACGAAAATCTTTACGTAATCAATTGACGCTCGCGTAGATGTTACGATTAATATTAAGTCATTCCAATAACTTTTATGAGAAGTAAATTTTTGTTAAAAGTAGCATTATTTCCATAATTATTATTGTGTTTAATATTTTTAATATTTATGTAAATATTACTGGGAAGTTGTACGTGTGGGCCTCAAGGGTCGCACCCCACGGCTTGTTTCAGTATGTTTTGCTGAAGGTCGTCTAACATTCCACGAAAAAGCGTTTTCAGTTGAAGAAAACTTTCAAGACTTAAAAAAGATGTTGGATTTTCCTAACATTATTTACAACAACCGGTTTGGTAGATCTCAAGAATGTGAAAATCGAATGATGACATGTGCAAAACGCCTAGCATCGTTATACGTTCGAGACGCGATGAAGCGCCAATAATTGGATATAATTGGTTATTAAAATTCATAAACATTATTTAATCACAATAGAAAAATAAATTTAGAGTTGTCGTTTTATTATATTGATTGATGCTTCAAGTTACATTCAAAAACCTTTTTCCAAAATGCACAGAGACTTGAAACGAATGTTAAAAAAATACGACGGAAAAAGACAAACTGGAAGCTGGAGAAAAAAGTGACATATACCAGATTACGTGCGGGAATTGCCAGCATATCTACATTGGACAGACGAAGAGGCTTGCGATCACGAGATTCAAGGAACTCATGAAAGAGGCAGCATTAGCCAGAAGGGGAAGGATTAATACTGTACGATCATCGGTAGCAAAACATATGTAAGACCCTAATCATAAGATAGAAATAGAAAACCTTAAAGTAATAAAACAGGTAAGGAAAGTCAATGAGTTAGACATAAGGAAAACTATAGAGATAAGTAGAGTACCTGTAGGGATTAGAATGAAAAATGACTTAGGGAATGGATCAATTAAGCTGATTAAATTTTGCGATGAAAATGTAAAACGTTAGGGATTAAAATAGAAACACAGAACTTAGGGAATTAGTTATACACTGAAGGAGTCTGGGAGTGCCAGAAGAAATGTACATCTGCTTTAATAGTATAAATACACGTTTTTAAGGAAATTTTGGAAAAAGGTTTTTGAATTAACTTAAATTTGTGAAAGCGTGAAAATAAGGGTTCTAACTGAGATTGAAAACCATTCGATCGAATTTCTAGAGTCAGTTATAATAAAATCATCATTGCACTCGAATTTCGAGTGCTGGGCTCTGCTAGCAGTTTATTAAATGCAAGATCAGCAGGATGGATCTGTTAAAATTAAATGTGGAAGCAAATATAGCGTTATAAAATTGAATGAACAGCTTGCCGATAAGCTAGGTAGTGAGTTTATCATCAAACAAGAAGAAATTCAGAACCCGAGGCTAAAAATAACGGGAATAGGAAACGAAATGACCATTGACGAGCTTGAATCGGACCTAAATAAAAGAAATTTTAGTCATACTGGTCTGTTTGGTAATGTCGAGCATATTTACAATAACACTCGCACAAACAAGTTTAATGCAATCATCTCCTTACCAAAAGATGCGTACAATTTCGTGCGGACAAACAACTACAAATTTTATGTTGGACATCAACGCCTCAAATCTTTTGATGATTTGAAATCATGCCATGTTGAAATGAAAGAAATGTAGGAACTTCGCGACCTGTTTAAGATGTGCTGGCAGTCACCCAACTAAAGACTGTGATGGTAAATTTCAGGTAAAATGTACTAATTGCTGCTATGGCAAAGAAAAGTACAAAGATGACAGGGACGTACATCATATTGCAGCTGATACAGAAAAATGTACATACCTAAAATTCATGATTAAGAGGAAAATAAATAATACTGACTATCCAATCAAACCTCAAATTCAAATTTTTTTGGATATAATGGAATCCTACAAGGTCAAACAAAGTTATTACAGGAAACTTATAAGCCAAGTAAACTAGAAGGATCGAAAACCACTCGAGCTACGTTATCAACTGGAGAGAATGAATGAACCCGACTACAGCTGCGTCATCGAAAGCGAGCTAGAAATACATGACATCCAATCATTGAATAGTGTGGTTTGTAGTAATGACATTAATATTTTATACATAAATATACGTGGCTTAAAAACAAATTTTAAACACCTAGAAGTGTATATTGAAATGCTCAACACTAAACCGGATATTAAAGCATGTTCTGAATCTTGGTACTTAGAATATTATGAATTTTATAACATCCCGAATTATAAAATTTATTACAACCATAGTAAAATTAATAAAGCTGATGGAGTTGTCATTTATATTAATAACAAAATTAGGGAAAATACTACGATAGAAGTAATAAACAATGTTACATTCCTGAACTCAAATTTAACCACTAGGAATGGAGAAAATATTAGTTTAACATCATTATATAGAAGACATGACATTGACAAGATGGATTTTGTTAACTCAGTGAACGGATTTATAAAAACCAATAAGCAATTGAAAAATCACATTGTTATAGGTGATTTTAATATTGATTTAAAAAGTGATGTTATTGTATCAAATACATTTTTAAACAATTTTTTGGAATCTGGGTTCTTACCGCTATTTACAGGAATTACAAGACCCAGCATTAATGATTTTTCTTTAGGTTTTTGTATTGATAACATTTTTGTAAAAATTAGAGATATAAAAACAAAAGCCTATAAACTCTTGAATTGTTTTACCGATCACTACCCACTTTATGTTTCTTTATCGGTTGAAAAATTTCAAGAAAATCCAGCTGCTAACATTCCATTTATAGATTATAAAAACATGAATCTTGAATGTAAAAAATAGATTGGGATCTTTTTAAATTTAAGGATCCAGAACATGCCCTTGATCAATTAATTAAGTGCATACAAAACATAGCTGCATCGTTAAAACATAAAAATAATAAGAAAAATATGTCGAGAAGCCCATTATAACCAAAGGTATAATACGATCTTGTTTATCCAAAGAATACCGATATAATGAATTAAAAAACAATCGAAATGACAAGATACTTGAAATACGATATAAAAGCCATGTGAAAATCTTGAATAAAGTAATTTCTCGTGCTAAATATGCGTATGAAGTAAATCTAGTCCAAAATATCAATTCAAATAGTAAAACATATGGAGTTTCATTAAGAAAAAACTTAGTAAAAATACAAATTTAAATAAAAGTATTGATTACTTAGAAGAAAATGGCGAAAAAATTTCTAATGCTAATGATATAGCTAATAGGTTCAATAGTTTCTTTTGCAATATTGGACCTGCACTAGCAAGTAAAATCAATAAACCAAATACTGCTCATTTTAAAGAGCCTAACTCTAATAGTAGAACAATTTATTTAAAACCAACGAATACCTTTGAAATTGAAAATATAGTATCTGATATGGACAACAAAGCTGGTGGAGTAGATGGAATAAGCGTTAAGATACTTAAATTGACTGCAAGCTACATTAAAAAACCTTTAGCTAATATATTTAACTTATGTATCGCTAAAGGTATCTGGCACACATCATTGAAAACTGCAGAAGTAATACCAAAATCAGGTAGTAAACATCTTCCTACAAATTATAGGCCAATTTCTTTAATTTCAAATATTGCAAAATTACTAGAAAAAATTATACATGAAACATTCGTAACGTTCTTTAATAGATGTAAAATCATATCATCTATCCAATTTGGCTTGAGGAACAATAGAGGCACAAAAGAAGCATTAGCATTTATTTCCCAATTTATTTACAATAACCTTAACAAAAGCTTGCCAACAATTGCAATCTTCCTTGATTTAGCCAAGGCTTTTGATACTGTAAATCATAGAAAACTACTAAAAAAGTTAGAAAACTATGGTATAAGGGGAATAGCGTTTAGTTTAATTGAAAATAATACTTCTAATAGAGTACAAATAGTTGAAATTGCTGGTTATAAAAGCACGAGTCGTCTAATAAGTATGGGTGTCCCACAAGGAACGGTCCTAGGACCCTTATTATTTATTATTTATGTAAATGACTTCCTAAGTATAGTGCCAGAAAACTGTATAATATCATATGTTGATGATACAGTCATTCTTAGTTCTGATAATACCTGGCAAAAAACTGAAGAAAAAATCAACAAATATCTACATGATGTTAGTACTTGGATTGCGTTAAATGATTTATCTTTGAACGTAACTAAAACGGTTTATATGGCTTTTGGTATTTATTGTAACAGCGTACCACAAAATTTAAATGTCTTTATTAATGATAAACAAATTAAGAGGGTCTATGCGACTAAACATTTGGGAGTAGTTTTTGACTCACATATGAAGTGGGATAATCATATATCATACCTAGTTAATAAAACAAAATATTTACTTTTTATATTCGCCAAACTTGCAAAAATCATGAACACAAAATCTTTAATGACAATGTACTATGCATTTTTTCACAGCTTAGCCATCTATGGAATCATAGCTTGGGGTGGTGCTTATAATAATGTATTAAGCTTATTAGAATCTTTGCAACGGAGAATACTTAAAATTATTATTAAAAATGACCAGGAAACAGTTAGGCCTTTAACAATTAAAGAATCATATGACATTGAATGTTTATTAAATCATTTCACTGAATTGTAAAAAAGGTATAATGACTCAAGTAGTACAACAAGGAATCAAGTACTGAACCTGCCTAAGGTATTTAAATCTGTTTATTTCAAAAATATTGAGTGGGTAGCAACAAAACTATTTAATACCCTACCCAACGAATTGAAAATCTTGAATTTGAAAAAAGGAGTAAAAAGAAATTTGTACATTGGTACAGAAACCGTTGAATAGGTGAGAAAAAGAAGTTTTTTTCGTCAAAATTCACGTACAGATAATTATAAAAGTGAAATGACCAATGAGGCATTGCATGCAATTTAGTTTTTAAGAATATCCGGACCTATGTACACGTAACTTAGTTTACCTCTATAGGATGTTAGTTTTATCGATTGAATTATTATTTAATTTGATGTAAACTTTCATGTATGTATTTATACTCTGGCTAAATAAATAAATATATACATATATATATATATATATATATATATATATATATATATATATATATATATATATATATATATATTTCGAACTTCGGATCAGAAAAAAACACAAAACTTATCTTTTGGAACATAGATTTGGCGATCTAGAGTCGCGTGATCCTAACTTACGACTAAATATTACACAAACCTTGCACTCTTATCTAACTTACTTAAGAGGCGATCGTATCCTAATTTAAACTACCCAGAAATAGCATATTTGGCGACAGTCTTCATATAAGTTCACGAGAACGACATTTATGAAGACATACGCGACTTGGTTATCTAAAGTGTAACATAATAAATTATCTCAATGCAACCCTTAACGGGTTATATCCACTTGTAATGTTGAAAAAAATTCAAATTTTCTTTTGCATATTTTGAATGTAAATATATTTGAAAATATCGTCCGAAAATTTCACATTGATCCGGCAAATAGTTTCAGAGAAATTAGCGTATTTGTAAAGACGTCTCCGGACGTTTGATAGTAGACGAAGCGTTAACTGGAATAGCAACTGCTTCTCATTACCCCTATGCCCTTGTCTATGCTTTTCGTAATGTTTTTATTCTTGGAATTAGAATAGAAAAGATTTATTTTATACCTGAAAGCTACAGTGGTGAAAATTTACATAAACACACTAGTCTTTTTTGATTTTTTCAACTAAACCTTCATTAAAATTAGATTTTTTATATTTATATCTATATTTCTTAAGAAATAAATATTAGAAAATAAATTTTCCCTTTTGTTGAATGCATAAAAAGGTTAAAATAAGGTGGAAATTTACATATAAACAAAATAAGTATCTTCTTTAGAAATGTGTAGTAGATACCATATAAATAGTTTTTAGTTTTTAATAACTAGTAGATGCTCCCTTCTCTTTGATTAACTGGAACAAGCGTCGTGACATTGACTGAATCAGATTTTCTAACTCACTATGTGGAATTGACGACCATGTTTCTTTTATTGCAATTTTCAATTCCTGAATGTTGTTAAATTGGCGTCCATTGGCCTTGCAATAATCCCCCAGAGGTTCTCAATTGGATTAGGATTTGGACTCCTTGAAGGCCAATCGAGTTTTGCGATTTGTTTTTCAGCTAGCCACAGACTAACTTTCTTCGCAGTGTGAATAGTGGCATTGTCCTGCTGGAACATGAAGTCCGTGCCGCAGATTTTCTCAGTGCGCTCAACCATCACTTCTCTAACATCTCGATGTACGTTTCTGCGTTCATTTTTCGGGAAACATAGGCAATTTCGGTTTTAGCGTTTGCTGGAAATCCAACCCAAATCATAACACTGCCCCCGCCGAAATTGCGACTCATGCTCACCTCTTCCTGAAGCCTGTTATCATGCCAATAATACTGAAAGCCATCTGGGCCGTCCAAATTGAACTTCTTTTCATCAGTGAAAAGAACTTTTCGCCATTCCGATGTCCAAGTCATATGGCTTTCAGCAAATTTTAATCTGGCTTCTTGATGTGCTGCAGTTAGAGGGGGCTTTCTGACTCTTTTCTTGAATTCCATGTTCGGATTTTTATTTAAAATTTGCCGCACCCGTCGGTCTGTTACTGGCAACTTTAATTTATTCACTATTTGCGATGAAAATAATTTATTCGCTACTGCTTCACGGACGATCAATCGAATTTGTCGTGCGGTCAATTTTTTGTTTCGTTCGTGTTTCGAAGGCTTGCCGTAACTACTGCCCAACTTAATAAAGTTGTGTATTACAGTGTTGGATCTTTCGATTTTCCTTGCAATTTCTCGATCTGAAAGTCCACAATTCTTATAAGCGATTATTGCGGCTCGTTCTTCCTCGCTTAAAACTTTACCCCGCGCCATGTCTGTATTTTTCACAAAATTAAAAAATTAAATAACTAAATATAATCAAAAGTAATATTACTGCCTTTCAAAAGTAATTCCAGGATTTTTTTCGCTGCTACCAACCAAGAAAACACTTTAAACTACACTGTTTTTATATAAATTTCCACCAAAATAATGCAAACATTCAATAGAGCACTCAAATAATAAATTTGGATATGAACAATGATATCAGAGAGACAAAAAGTCATAACGGGATTCTTGGTAAGAGTCTGATGGATGATTTAAATAAGCGGAAAAACCTACGGTGTTGCCAAATATCAAATTATTAACGACACGTCATGTTGTTTTTATGTAAATTTCCAGCACTGTATATTTGGAAATTTTAAGTATAAAATCAGTACATTTCGTCAGTTTAAAGTGAACTGCGACGATGTAAGTTGGAAAAAAAATTGGTTCCCAAAACTTTAAACGTGTTTTTCTCGAAACGGTGTTTTCAAAGTCGGTTAGGAAAATTTCTCCAAAACGGCTGAACCGATCGGCTTGAAATTTTCATACAATCTTCTAAGATACATGTATCAGTTAATGATCGAAGGAATAAGGTTTCCGACAATAATTTCGATTTTTAAGCCGCTTTAAACTGTAAATTTTCTTTAAAAAACGATTTTTTTTGGGAAGCCGCCATTTTGGCAACAATCAAAATTTTGACTTTTCCATCGATCATTACTTGTATTTATCTATCCTTAAAATAAATTATTTTTTTTTAATTTCTTCGAAAAAATTTTCTCCATCTTTAACCCTGCAAAGATAGTTATGTTATATGTCTTGCGGACGAATGATTCTAAAATGATGATTCTAAGGTGTTTGTGAACACATTTATTATATTAAAATTTGAAACAGCGAGTAAGTAGGCTGCAACGTGAAGCGATAGGGCATATAAATATCAAGAAGCGCTAACACTTTTCGCGCATCGTACGTCTCGCGAACTTAGATTATCTTTGCAGGGTTAAGATCTTCGAACAGTTTTGTGCAACGTATGATCTTTAATTTTTTGTTATCGGAAAAGTGTTTCAAATAAACTAACTCTAATCTTTTAAGGAAATCTTCATCTTCAATCAATATGGCATTTAGTCCATTTGGGTTAAATTGACATTTCAGTAAAGTTATTGCTGTTTGTTCTTCCAGGTTCTTTATATAAAATGTTGTTATGGACTTATCGAATATTTTTTCATTTTTCTTTCTAATTAATCGTGAATAAGATTTAATTAAGATGATTTGTGGTTTGAACACATTTATCGCGGAATTGCTAGTAGGGATATTAGAGGATACTTCATTTTTCTTCATAAAATTTATCTCAGGTTTTTCAATTCTCGATATAGCATCAGCGTTCCCGTTCTTCGTTCCAATTTTATAAATAATAGTACAGTCAAATTCTGAAAGTTTTAAACGCACCTGACAAGTTTGGAATTTGGCTCTTTTATTGAGAACAACCAAGTCAATGGACGATGATCCGTTTCTATAATAAATGTTCTGCCGAAGAGATACGGTCGGAAATATTTTGTTGCAAAACTATGGCTAGTAACTCTTTTTCGATAGTGCTATAGTTAATTTCGTGATCGTTTAAGGTGCGACTAGCATAACAAATGGGATGGTTTTCTTGAGAGAGTATAGCACCAAGTGTGTATTGACTGGCATCTGTTGTGAGAGTCAAAATTTGGTTAAAATCAGGGTACCGTAAAATTGGATCATTTATTAACAAAGTTCTGAGAGTTTTAAATAGTCTGGGTTGGAAATCTCAATTTTGGCATCTTTTTTCAAAAACTGAGTCATTGATTTAGCGATACGGGAATAGTCTTTAATAAATTTTCGGCAATAACCGGTAAGACCAAGGAACTGTTTAATTTGTTTGCTAGTTTTTGGGATCGGAAATTTTTTTACACATTCTATTTTTTGGGGTTTCTTTTAATACCTTCTGGGGTCACAATGTGTCCTAAGAACTCAGATTCTTGTTTCAGAAATTCGGATTTATCAATTTGAACTTTCAAATTAACTTCTTTCAATCGTTTAACAATCTTGCGAAGAGAATCATATTCTCTTGAATGGAAGTTGAGAAAATGAAAATGTCATCGAAATAAACAAGACATATTTTATTTATATAGTCGCTCAATACTTGGTTCATTAACCGTTGAGAATTTTCAGGGGCCACCTTAAGACCAAAAAGCATTCGCAAAAATTCGTAGTGCCCGTTTTCGGCGCTAAAAGCTGTTTTATGGACATCTGCTTCATCAATCTCAATCTGGTCAAACCCTTTTGCCAAATTGAGGGTCGTAAAATACTGACAATTTCCTATTTTTTTTAAAATTTCATCAATAAAATCGGGATGGGGAATTTGTCTTCAATCGTGACTAAATTAATTTTTCTGTATTCGATAACCAATCGCCATCTAGCTTTCCCACTGGCATCGGTCTTCTTTGGGACGATCCATATAGGTGCGGAATATGGGGAACTGCTAGGGCGGATTATTTTCTTATCCAGCATTTCTTGGATCTGGCTTTGAACTTCTTCCTTGTGAATGTAAGGATAACGATAGGCTTTACAAAAGATTGGAACACTATCAGTTGTTCGAATTTTATAATTTATTCGATTTGTGAAAGTAAGATTTGAACTTTCATCATAGAAAATATCAGTGAAGTTTTTTATCACATTGATAAGTGAAGATCTTTCCTCGGAATTCAGGTGATTACATCTTATTTGTTCTAGAATTGGAACTCTGTTCGTTTTTTTTCAATAAAGCTGAAGTTTCTTACGTCAACCTTTTTGACTTCTAAAGGTTCAAGAGTTTCATTCGTAATGCACGAGTCCTTCAACTTTCTGACCTTAGCACAAACAGTGAAATTGTAAACATTGTAGATGTTCTTTGTTCAAATATGTTTGTGAGTCAAAATGAATTTGAAGGTATTCTCACTTTTTTTCTGTTATTCCCACTGTTGCGTACCCTTCATAATTATATTCAAATTATCTTCGTGCCTTTTCTGCCCGAAATAAATAATTCCGTAAAATACCTTCCTGGCAACGATTGACTGAAAGTATAAAGCTCACTTATTTCCGAAAAAGCTATAAAAACGCGTCGTCTCGCTCCAACCCTCGGATCGTGTTCGAGCTTTCGCGAATACGAGTGAGCGATCATGCCACGCTACGCGAAAAAGAATCTCGAATGTTGGATAAACCGGAAATGTTGGGGAACGTCGTAGAACGGAACGAGTGATCTGTGTGTGGGGGCTGGTGGAAGTTGTGATCTGGAGCCCAGATCGAGAGGTTGTGTGTTTATCAGGAGAAGAAAAGCAACGAAAAGGTTTTGTTGGAAGATAGCTGAGCGCGTGCCAAATACGAACGAGGTACTCATCAGGCCCAAGGATTATGGGCAGCCTGCCAAATGCGTTTGGCTTAAGTGCGAACCGGGGAGCCTGTTGTTAGTTGGCAATCTAAACGCCGCCCACTTGCTAGTGAAATCGAAGGAGTCGGAAAAGCAGCGGCTGATGGCGATGAAGGAGTCACTATCGTGTTACGGAGCCTGTCTAATGATGCGCTTTCCGAGTCGATGTCGATAAGGCGCCCGGATATTGCAATTTCACCATGGGAGCTTGAAAATCCAGTGTTCGAATGCAGAAAATTAGATGAGTATGACATTCTGAATGAAGCAAGGTACCTTTTTGGATTGCAGTGATCTGACCCAAGCGTGAAATATATAAATTATATGCAAGGTGTTTCAAAGAAGGGTCGAATTAATTGGTTGAAAGAGGCAAGATTTTTGCTGAAAACGCAGCAACACACTCATGGCTCACGCAGCAGCCAGCGGTCTGTTATATTTATCGAATTTGTGAAATAGTGAATGTAAGACGCAAAATAATATTTTGATCGTTAAAAATGGTCTTTAGTTATTAATTGCAACCAAAAAGGTTATTATTATTTAAATAAAAATGGAAGAAGAAAAACAAGTGATGTGATTTTTCATTGGTGACGCGTGTGAAAATGGGCTCCGTTGTTCTTTTTCTGCTAACTCGGTGAGCTAGCCACGAAAAATGTTAAATTGGGACTGCCACTGCGGTCGAATTTGTGCCAGTCTCGGCGGCGCGTGTACATCCGAGGCATCCGGCATCGAGAAGCGTCCAAAATGGTGGGGCTATCGGTCTTGGATTCTCGGGTTTGTGCGCGTAGTCAGGATTGTGACAAATGGCGCCCAAACTATGGGACATTTCCCATATTCTTTTCCTTTGTGTCTATTTTACGGCAGTATATCTGCAAATTCTTTCGTGTTTCAAATTTTTCTTCGTAAATAGAAAATCGTGTCGTGATGTGTTAGCTGCGTGGTAGTTTGAGTCAAGTAATTTTTTGTAGCTCTTGTTGTCGCTTCATACGTTTTGATTCCATCGCTAACGATTCTTGAAATTATCTAAACCAACTTCCTTCTTGAATTAGTAAATTATGCTGAAAACTGGTAGTATCGCGCAAATTGTTCGATTCATGAGTGAAATCCTTATACATGTAATTCGCAATTTGAGTATTCGACGTCCGGTCCCATTATAAAAAAAAACGTAAAATCTGAAAATCACCCGTTCATACATCACTGCTTTTAAAAATAACACTGTAATATCATAAAGAAATAAAACTAAAGTTGAAAACAAAAGCAAATAATAATCACAATTTGTGAAAAATATCTTCCATTCAACCAGTTCTAGTAAGGTTTAATGTCTGTACAAACCTGTTAAGGTACAATTAAATAAAAGTCAAGTTTAATTTTGTAACTTCTTATGTACAAAATCTATGTAAAACTTATGTAAAAATTCGTGTACAATTTATGAACAAAAAATTTTTAAATCGCACACACCCACTCTCGCACACACATATCGGTGCTAGTATCACGCGTTTACTATATCGTATCTTGATTATCTATCGTAGCCGTAGTTGATAACGCAGGTTTATCACTTTAGGTAGTATTAGCTTTTGGGGCGTTTAGCTTATTAGCGAGTAATCAGTATCGCCATATTAGTTTTGTATCAAAATATCGTTGCGTGTAAATATAATTTCGTCAAATTTAAATTCCCTTACGGAAATATTTAATACAAATCGTATCGTATACCGTTTCGTTTAAAATTCTAAATTATTATATCGGTCCTCGTATTAACTTAATTTTTATAAATAATATTATTCATAAACAATAGATGTTCCTATGGCATTTTGGCCTAATAAAGTGTCTACACCTAATATTGCTAACCATCGGATTAAAACCAGCCATTCATTGGAGTTGGGGCAAAACAGCGCCATCAAATCAAATCCCAACAATCGGAACTCATCATATCCTATTCAAGTAGCTGAGTTGGGAGATAGTTCGCAAGTAAATACTTCCGTGTGCATTCCAATCGAGTCTGATTTCAGTCAAGGGCCATTATTCGTGCCCAACCCTAATCTTACATTCCCTGTTGAGGGAATTGACACAACTAGGTCCTCATATTCAGTTGCGTCACCTTCAAATGTTCCTCCAAGCTGCGGGAGAGAGCATTCCAACTCTTCGTTCCGAGCACTTGTTCCAATCTTCCGATGGGGTATCTGTTTTGACGGATCCACCTCAGGTCTCCATGCAGAGACATTCATATTTCAAGTGGAAACACTTTCAAAAACCTGTCAAGTACCACATCCCGAATTAATCGTAAATTTTCATTTATTGGTTCGTGGACCCGCTGCCGTGTGGTTTTGGAAATACCTACAATTAAAACCCAATTCATCAGATTGGCTTAGTTTTGAAAACGCCTTTTTAAGCAGGTTCTATCACTTCTAATGTAGACATCCGTAGACGTATTGACGCTCGGATTCAAGGTAACAACGAACCCTTCATCGAATTTTTCGATGACATTGAAAATATGTCTGTTCAATTAACTAACATACTCCCAGATATTGATTTGCAAGTGATTTTGTACCTTAAGATGCATCCGCGTCTCAGCGATCATCTGGCTGGTCGACAGTTTGGAACCACTCAGGAATTGGTTCAATGTTGTATCTCAGTTGAGTCAGTTTGGAATCGCAACAGTCCAATCCGAAAACCCGCACCCATATTGCGGCGTTCCATTGACGAAATTAGCCACAATACCCAATCCATTGGCCCTTAGTACAATGAACCGATAGTGCCATCCGCCAATCGGAACCCGTTTCGTAGATCTAACAACTCTACCTTTCAACGTCCAGTCGCTACTTCCGCTAACCATAGTGTCTGCTGGAAGTGCCGTGACATTGGACACGTTTTCTCAAATTGCCCAGAACTCGCGGAACAAATTTTTTGTTTTGGTTGCGGACACGAGGAAGTCCTCAAAAGAAATTGTCCTAAATATTCCTTGTCGGAAAATTTCCAGAGCAGTATGTCATTCGCGGCGAACCGGCCCACTCCTGGGAACCACAAGTCTCGACATCCAAAGCGTGGCGGCCGATCACCGACAACCTTTCCAGACAAGTCGGATCAGCATCAACGTCGATAAATAACTGTACTGTTCTTTCTTCCGTGTTGACAAGAGAACTAAGTACCCAAACTGAATTCGTGCCTCAAGTCAGTCCTATCACGAACATGGGCTTAAACCATAAGTCCGAATTAATAACTTCACCCAATAACACTTCTGTTTTTCGGCTTAAACCTAATTATCGGTTTTTTTCTAATAGTCAAATTCCTAGACGTAAACGTGCAGCCTTGTACCTCTATAGAAGCCGACAACTGCGTAAAGTAGCTATTCATTCCGTGTATACAAATCAATCGAATATCGATTCTCGTCCATTTCGAAACATCCTTATTAATGGTCGTAAAATAAGCGGTCTGCTTGATAGCAGAGCCAGCATTAGTGTATTAGGTCACGGAGCTCTAGAGCTGAAATCTTCCTTAAATCTTTATTTACATACTACTAAACTTCATATCAATACTGCATCCAGTGAACGAGTATCTGTATTGGGATACGTTGATACTAACGTCACTTTTGGTAACTTGACTAAACCACTTCTGTTCTTGGTAGTAGCTTCAATGAAACATCGCGTTTATTTGGGAATTGATTTTTGGAATACATTCAACATAGTACCGTTTCAAATACCCTCCATTTCAGAGGTTTCACCTATCTCTAATCCAGGGATCAATCCATTTCATC
Organism: Oxycera nigricornis; assembly: GCA_963942545.1. NCBI lineage: Eukaryota > Metazoa > Arthropoda > Insecta > Diptera > Stratiomyidae > Oxycera > Oxycera nigricornis. Next base: position 66,663,246 of record OZ012659.1, on the reverse strand, counting down.
AGTTTACTACGGATCAGCAAATTCGACTACAATCCGTTATACAAACCTTTTTCTCCTTCAACGAACAAGGGCTGGGACAAACTTCCTTATTGTCACACGTTATCGATACCGGATCCGCAAAACCCATCAAACAGCGCCATTACTCTGTTTCTCCGGTGATTCAGGATCAGCTTTATCTGGAACTGGATCGCATGCTCTCTTTGGGAGTTATCGAAGAGAGTCAGAGTTCTTGGAGTTCTCCTGTTATGTTAGTTCGGAAACCGGGTAAAAATCAGCTGTGTCTAGATGCACGCCGAGTAAACGGAGTGACAATCAAGGATGCATATCCTCTTCCGCTAATTGACGGACTTTTATCGCGTTTACAATCCACTAAGTTTGTTGCTACTTTGGATCTGAAGGATGCCTTTTGGCAAATTCCCTTATCTGCTCATTCACGTGAAAAAACCGCTTTCACTGTTCCTGTTAGAACTTTGTATCAGTTTACAGTCATGGCTTTTTGTTTGTGTAATGCACCACAAACGATGTGTCGTCTTATGCACAAAGTTATTCTTCACGAGTTCCTGGATAAAATTTTTTTGTATCTGGACGATCTACTTATTACTAGTGCCACGTTCGATGAGCATCTCGATCTATTAGGCCAAGTAGCCAACTTTCTCACGGCCGCTGGTCTCACTATCAATGTGCAGAAAAGCAAATTCCTTCAACGTGAAATAAAATACTTCGGATACATTGTGAGTGACGGAATTTTAAAAACTGATCCGACTCCGAAGTCTGCAAAGGAAGTTCGTCGTTTCATGGGAATGGCCGGATGGTATCGGCGCTTCATTCTTCGATTCGCTATCATTACCGCTCCTTTAACGGACCTACTGAAAGGCAAACATTTCTTCAAGTGGACTGATGCTGCGGAAAACGCTTTCCAACAGATTAAACAAGCATTAGTATCTGCACCCGTTCTGATTAATCCCGATTTTAACAAACATTTTTATATTCAATGCGATGCTAATACTACCGGTATTGATAGTGTCCTTTTCAAAAGGATACCGAGTGTAATGTGATTATCGTAGGTGGAGGGCGTGGTTGATCAGGTGATGGATGCGCCTCGGGTGCTGGCCGCTCTACGTGTTTCTCTTGACGCCTTCTACGATATTCTTCTAGAGAAATGATCTTCTTCTCACTGTGAAAGAAGTTATTCTCAGAAAAAAAAGCAGCAAGGATTTTTAGGGACCTACCGGCAACTGACTTATTGCTACATGTTTGGCGCAGTCCAAAAGAACAGGCAGCCGATATTTCTAAGTTTTCAAATTGCCGAATTCAAAGGCAACTTGCAGTCTGCCGAATAAGGCAGACTTCACTCAAGTATTTCTGTTAAACGTTTTGCCGATGTGACGGCAAAAGTTGCAGTGTGAAAACAAACAACTTCGTTCAACTAAGGAACAATTATGAGCCCAGTGCCAGCTTCGTTCCTTCTTTTTATTTACAATTTTCTTTCTTAATTTCTATGTACACCAAATTTGCTTATTCTATAAAATTTTCTACTCTAGTCTTAAATCTACTTACCATAACCAATTGAACGCGATTCAAGTTAGTTCCCACGGGGTTCGTCGCATCCAATATAGCTTGCTTTGCATTGACCCAATTAACGTCGCATAAGTTATATTTTTGTTTACTCTAGGTTCAATGTTCTACTAAGAGTTAACATGTCAATGTAGGTTTGAGGATGTGCTTTGATGTCATAGAGAGCTTATCGAATCTTGTGTGAGTAATTAGTTTTGTATGGGCTACTTCCAGGTTTGGAACTAGGAATACACTACACCCCTTTCCTTTACAAGAGTATTTGTTAGCAAATACGATTGATTGGTTGTGGTATGATGGCGTACAACTATGCTTATTCTTGTTACCATTTTTTGCCAATAGCTTATTTCTTTATATGTTTTACATTATAGCTCAAGTGAGTGGTGTTTAATAACTTAAATTTTAAATGGTAGAAAAATTGTATTTCCTTTGTTTGTACAAGTTTTTTGTATAATTTAAGTCTTTTATTATGTATTTTTTATTTCTACTAATGTATTTACATTGTCTATATCTTTTACTTCATATGGGCCTTTGTTTGGTTTTTGGTGTTTTTTACGGTTTTCAGCTGCTATCAGTACCAGATCACCAATATCCAGCTTAATAGGTTTTGTATATGCGTTTTTATCGTTTCTAGCTAATTTTGTTTTTTCTATTATTTGTTTTGCTTTTGCTAAAGAAATCTTTAATCGCAGTTGCAACTCATTCGCATAGTTTTCTATGTCATATATTTTGTCTGTGTTTTCAAAAGTGTCGGTCGGTAAATATGAAAGTTTTCCGAAAACTAATTCGTATGGTGAGTAGTCCTTAAAAGGCTGAAAGATTTATCCCCTGAGGGGCTTTCCCACAAGGACAAAATCTCCCTTGAATGGGCAACAACAACAGTAGAGGCTTATAAAGCCTCTTTAGCAAAGAAAGGGGCTACTCACAAAAGATGTAGGTCTAGTGAGGCAGCCCTAAGTCAACCGAGTGCCCAACTGCAGGCCACCAAAAGATCAAGATTGGTCGCGCCCAATCCTGCCAAGGGCAGGAGTTTAAGCGAAGTGGCTAAGGGCAGCCTGGTATGGGCTGTCATCGACAGGAGTAGCAGCGATGGAACCATCTCACCGTCAAACTGGAAGATGGTGGAAATCGCTCTTCTTCGGGTGTACAAACCCATACTGGAGGCAAACCCAGGCCCTCCACCTAGTTGCCGTGATGCTGGTTGGTACCAGGGTCACGTTAAGCTGATAGCCTGCACGGATCAACGCTCAGCGGATCTTTATAAGCAGGCTATTAGAGAGTGGGAGTGAGGTGACTCTAGAAGCAACAGTAGACCCGAACGTGAACCCCTCTGAGTCAGATCTTCTCTCCGACGACGAAAGAAGCACCACTTTCACCACGTAGTTGGCTGGGGACCTTCTCCAAACCCTCGACCTGGTCGAGGAGGAGATGTTCTTATCTGACGAGGAGGCGGACAAAACATTGTTTCGTGATGCTGAGGTTTCTGCAAATCAACCTCAATCATTCTAAGGTGGCATCCGCCGCACTGCTCTTCCACCTGGCCCAAACAGGAGAGGAGCTAATACTGGCCAGGAACCTTGGGTTGTAGAAAACCGGGTTTGCGGGCTCAATATGAAGGGATACAATACAGTATCCCTCAGTACAGCAGGTAAACCGAGAGCTTGTATCATCTTCCTTTATGGAAGGCTTGAAGTTTCTAACCTTGTATAATTTCAGTGATCAAGACACCGTTGCCATAGCAGTGGAAAGGCAGTCCAAACCACTTTGGGCTGTCTCCTGCTATATGGCACACGATGTTCTGCCACCTCCCATCAACCTGCAGAGGAGGAGCATCCATCTCGTCATCGGGGCGGACGCCAATGCCCATCATCGCATTTGGGGTAGCACCGATACGAACAAAAGGGGTGAGTCACTCTTTGAATTTATTTTAACGCATGACTTAGCCCTAGTAAACAAAAGTGAGGATCCTACCTTCATTACGGCAAGCCGTAGGGAAGTTTTGGATATCACACTAGCGAACGAGCACTTGCATCACGCTATCAAAGGATGGCATGTATCACGAGAGTGCTCGTTCTCCGATCATTTATATATAATGTTCGATGTGGCGTTTGACCCTCCGAAAACTCCAGCCTTCATCAACAAAAGGAGGATGAATTGGGTCAAATACCAATGAGTATTCGAGTCGACACTAGAAGGTGGACCTCCAAAGATTGAAGACATAGGTGGTCTGGAGGAAGCCGTTGGGACCCTTACATCGGCCTTCAACGAAGCAGCAAGATCTGCATGTAGTCCAACGAAGCCTAGAGGTAAATATAAGCCCCCATGGTGGAATAGTGACATTGCGGAGCCGCGGAAGGAACGTAGGAAGTCCTTTAATCGGGCTAAAGAATCCAATGACTGGTCTTCCTATAAACTGAAACTGAAGGAGTCCAAATGCTCCATCAGAAAAGCTAAACGCTTTTCGTGGAGAAGTTTATGTGCAGAAATAGAACACTCCACTTGTTTTTGGGGTCTGTCAAAGATGCGAATGGGGTCTGGACTAAATCCAGCTCTGAAACGCTAGCCACTCTCATGGACACGCACTTCCCGGGCAGTGAGGATGTGGCTGATGAAGCTGATCCACATACGGCCCCGAACTGTCTGTCAGCCGCTGTGCCTGTAGATGACAGGCTCCTACGCTGGGCAATAAGCTCATTTCAACCTTTTAAATCCCCTGGAATGGACAACATCTCACCCGTTAAGATCCAGCAGGGAATCAATATAGCGCTTCCATGGCTAAGAGCCACTTATAAAGCATGTCTTCAGATGGCTTACATTCCACAGCGGTGGAAAGAAGCTAAAATAGTTTTCATACCCAAAGCGGGCAAGACATCCCACTCCCCACCTAAGGACTATAGACCTATCAGCCTCACCTCTTTTCTGCTGAAAACTCTGGAACGACTGATAGAGATTCATTTGAGAGCTACTCTGAAACCACTCTCTAATGCGCAGCACGCATATACAAAAGGGAGATCGGTTGAAACAGCTCTTCACTCGCTCACCAGCTACATTTAAAAGTCGCTAAGCGTCAAAGAATACACGCAGGCGGTTTTTATAGACATCGAAGGGGCTTTCAACAATATCAACCACAAGGCTATTGAGAAGGCACTCGAGTAAAACAATGTGGATGGTAACCTGATTAGGTTTATCGTACAACTGCTAAGCAGCAGGAGCATTAACTCCACACTAGGAGACAGTATCCTAAGAAGAAGGACGTGCAGAGGCATCCCGCAAGGTGGGGTGCTATCACCCCTTCTATGGAACTTAGTGGTGGACAAACTCCTGTCAACAATAGAAGCGACTGGGTGCAAAGTCGTAGCATATGCAGACGATATTGCAATAGCAATATCGGGTAAATTCGTAAACACCCTATCTGAAAGACTTAACTTTGCCCTGAGTATTCTTACCAAGTGGGGCAAAGAGTGCGGTCTGAAGATTAATCCGCAGAAAACGGAATTTGTGCTGTTCACAAAAAGGCACAAAATTCCACGATTTCTCCCACCCAAACTCGATGAGATAAGCATCATACCGTCTCATCAAGTTAAGTATTTGGGTCTAATTGTGGACTCCAAGCTCGCGTGGAAAGCGAACATAGAAGAAAGAACGCAAAAAGCGGCATGCGCAATCTACTGCTGCAAAAGAGCCATTGGGAAAAAGTGGGGATTGAAACCCAAAATCGTATCATGGCTCTATGCGGCGATAGTGGAACCAATTCTTCTGTATGGCGCAGTTGTTTGGTGGCCAGCTATTGCAAAAACATCCAATGCAAACCTGCTAAACAGGGTCAGAAGGATTGCAGCTACTGCAATCACCGGGGCCTTACGCACTACCCCGACAAAGGCACTGTTTATGCTATTGAATCGTCTCCCAACGGAGCTCCTTACGAGACATCAGGCCAAGTGCTCTGCGATTCGACTAAAAGCACTACATCTCTGGCAAGAGGCAAATGTTGGCCACTCCACCATACTTCGGAGGGATGGACCAACGCCAGGGGAAGTAGACCTTGCGCCCCCGATTCCCTGCTTTCATCATAGTTTCAGGTCAGTCATCCTAAGCAGGGCTGACTGGGCAATAGAAAGAGGTGGGATGCAGGAATCGGTCGACATCTACACTGACGCCTCCAAAATGGACGGAAAAGTTGGCTGTGGTGTCTTTTCAGAACAGCTAGGCCTGAAACTATCCTTCCGGCTTCCAGACCACTGCAGTGTTTTTCAGGCAGAGGTCATTGCGATATACAAGGCAGTAGACTGGCTGAGAAATCAGAAAATTTCCATAAGAAACCTGAATATTTTCTCCGACAGTCAAGCTGCTATCCAAGCACTATCCAACGTGTACACCTCATCCATGATGGTGATGGAATGCCGTACACAGCTGAACGTGATGTCACTTCACTGTGAAGTGACTCTACACTGGGTACCGGGACATAGTGATATACCGGGAAATTGCGAAGCGGATGCCTTAGCGAGAGCTGGCACTGTGCTCCAGGAGTATACACTCACACCCCAAGTTGGTCAACCTCTAGCTTCTATAAAGCTAGGATTTAAGCAGCATTACATCAAGGCTGCAAATAGAGCTTGGTTGTTGGAGGAAACCTGCAGGACAACCAGGCAAATTTGGCGTGCACAGAGTTCCAGACGCACCAAGCAGCTCCTGAACACGAGTCGTGAAACCTTGAGTTCTATCGTGTCCATACTGACGGGGCACTGTCTAATTGGCAGACACGCAGAAAGGTTGGGCGTTCCCTTCAACGATTCCTGCCGGAGTTGCAGATCGGAAGAAGAGGAAGAGACAGTCCAACACTTTCTGTGTGAATGCCCGGCACTGTCCAGGAAACCCATGTAAACCTTAGGCTCACCATTCCTGGACAGCCTCACGGAAGTAGCTGATTTGAATATCGGCTGCATAGCCGGCTTCATACGAGAATCGAAATGGTTCTCGTCATCTCACAGGTTCTAGTGCTGCCCTCGTCTTTTTGTGGTATCACAATGGGCCTATCTTGGCCTAAGTGAGCCATCTTTTTGACAAAGAGGCTGCCACTACAACCAACCAACCAACCAAGGGGCCAATGATGTTCGCACTCACTATTTCAAAACTAGTAGAAGGTGTATCTGTTTTAATCATTCTTTCCTTTGTGCGCTTAGTTATTTTATTGAATTTGCATTTATCGCAATTGTTGATGTATTATATATTGTTGATCATCCTATTCATGTTCTTCCAACAGTATCTTTGTTTTAATTTAAGAAGCGTTCTGCGTATTCCTGTGTGTCTTCCATGTGGTGATTCATGGAATTATTTAATAAGGTTGTTCTGTTCAGCGATGTTATCTGTTCTTTTAAGGGGTTTATATATCATTATTTTCAATTGGATATCCATTTTTCGTTGCAACGTATTATATAACTTTTTGAATTCTTCCTTGGGTACGTACCTAAATATTATATCTTTGTTAGATAGAGCTAGCTCATTTATATTATTATGCTGCGAATAATTTATTAACTTCCTCAATACAAAAACTAGTTTCGTGTTCGATTTATCGTTAAGGTTATCGCGAATTTTAACACTTTGCTTATCGCTGGCGGAAACGTATTTCTCGCGAGCTTTATCACTAAAGTGGACCATTAAGTAATCTTTCTCTTTTGAGATTATTATATTTTGTTCATTGTTGCGCAACACATTAAATTTTACTTTTAATACTCCTGTTTTATCGGATAGCGATGTACAATCGAATGCATAGAGTTGATCAGTCTCTCGTTTTTGGTTGTCGTTATTGCTATCGATTTTAGTACCTGTTTTATTATTTGGTTGTTTTATCGCTTTGCTTCTTGTTATCGCCATAAGGTTTTTACTGATACTTTCATCGTTGGTTGGGGGTATCATAGATTTTAGGATTTCTGAGTCTATTTGTATTCTTGACAATGCGTCTGCATTTGTGTTGATATTACCTTTTTTATACACGATTTCAAAATCATAATCCGATAAATCTAATCTGATTGTTGTCAACTTCGAGGATGGGTTTTTGCGTGTGAACAATGATACTAAAGGCATATGGTCTGATACTACTGTAAACTTTCGTCCATACAAATATGGTCTGAAGAAGTTTATTCCCCGGTGTATCGCCAAAAGTTCCTTTTCAATGATTGGTTTGTTCAGTTCATGTTTGTTCAATGATTTACTCACGTATGAGATTGATAAATCAGAACCGATCTCTTCTTGTGACAGAATTGCACCTAGTGCAAAATTTGATGTGTCAGTGGTCAAAATGAATGGTTTCTCGAAATCTGGGTATTGGAGTATTGGTGGTGAGATTAATTTTTGTTTAAGTAAATCGTATGCTTTTTGCTGCTCTTCTTCCCAAATAAACGGTGCTTTTTTCTTTAACAAAGAATTCAAGCTCTTTGCCGTTTCTACAAAATGTGGGATGAAACGCCGGTAATAGTTGCAGAATGCTACGAATCTTCTGACGTCATCTGAATTTTTAGGGATTGAATAATTTTGTATTACCTCGTGTTTAGCAGGGTCAGTTCGTATACCGTCTGCTGTAATCAGACGTCCTAGGTATACGACTTTTGATTATAGTAATTTGCACTTTTTTGCATTCAGTTTGAGGTTGCATCTGCGTAGTTTTTGTAGAACTTTTGATAGATTTTCATTATGGTGTTTGATGCTACAGCCAAAGACCATAATGTCGTCGACATAAAGAAAAGCTGAATCACTTAAACCAGTCAATGCGATGATAAGCATTCTTTGAAAACTGTTTGAGGATATTTTAATTCCAAAAGGTAGCCTTTTAAGCTGATAGTGTCCGTTGCTGGTGGAAAAAGCTGTCAAAGGTCTGGAGTCTTTCTCCAGTTTAATCTGGTGGCCAGAACTCGTCATATCCAAGGTGGAAAAATATTTTGCTCTACCTAGTTTGTCGAGCACATCTTCCCACCTCGTCAATGGAAATTTGTCATTGACTAACTTGTCATTCAACTTTCTGAAGCCAACAACGAGTCTCCATTTCTTTGTATCGTCAGAACTTTTCTTTGGTACGACTAGCAATGGTGAGTTGTATGGGCTTATAGAAGGTTTTACAATGTCGTTATCCTCCAATTCTTGAACTTGTTTTTGTATTTCCTCGTTGTGAATGTGGGGTAATTTTTTTATGTATATTGGTGTATCGTCAGTAGTATGAAGTCTTTGCTTATAGAAATTGTTTTTAGTGAGTTGTTCTGTTGAAAAGTATCGCATTTAAAAGCAACACATTTGTTTACACAGCCCTACCGCTGTTTGACAGCACTGTACATAGAGATATTTTATCACTTTTGAATAAAACGTCGTGGAGTACAGACGTACCGTGAAAAGACTGCGTGTTTTTTACCGACAAAAGTCCAACAGGTTATGGGCCCAGGCACCCAAGATAACCACGTGTTTTCCCGAAAGTGTTTAGTATTTCGTGCGTAGCTTGTGTAGCTTAATTTGTTAAACAAATAATTCGCGGACAAACTGAAAATGAGTGTTTCAATGTACAACATTGAAAAGTTGAACGAAACAAACTATGACTCGTGGTGCCTGCAAATGAGAAGTGTGTTAGTGCATCAGGATTTGTGGAATATAACATCTGGAGAAGTCGTAAAGCCAGAGTTAAACGACGAATCTGGTGAAATAACAGCCGCGTCTTGGAACAAAAAAGACGAAAAGGCTATAGCAACCATTATATTGAGCGCTACGCCATTGCAAATAGCGCATATAAAAGGCTGTAAAACTTCAAGCGAGGTATGGAACACCTTGAAGGAAATTCATCGGCCACGAGGGCCAGTGCGTAAAGTAACGTTATTTAAACAGCTACTCGCTATGCGCATGGACGACAACGAATGTGTGCAACAGTATCTTTGCAAGTTTACAACAACAGTTGAAAAATTAGCAGAAATTGGAGTTACGCTTCAGGAGGAGTTATTCGCAATAATGCTATTGGCAAGCCTACCAAAAAGTTACGAGAATTTTGTAGTTGCGCTAGAAACGCGAGATGAGCTCCCTAAGCTAAGTGCACTGAAGGTAAAGTTAACCGAAGAAGGTGAACGGCGTAAGGCAAGCAATACTGATTTGGCTAATGCTGAATGTAACGAAGAAGCATTTATGGTTCGCACGAATAACGGGAAACGCCAAAACTTCGTCAAAAGAAGCAAGAATAGTGAAAATAGTAACAGTAAAACAACCGTGCGGAAAACAGTAAATGTCAGTTGTTATAACTGTGGTCGCAAAAGGCATTATGCTGCACAGTGTAGAGAGAAGGAGAAGAAAACAGATCAAACGAAAGTTTCGTTCTCAGTGTTCACAAACTCGAACTCCAATGTGTTGAGCGCAGATATTTGGTGTATTGACAGTGGCGCTTCTTCACATCTATGCAGCAGACGTGAAATGTTTGAGACTTTGAAAGCATACGACGAGAATATCTGTATGGCAGATAACAAGAAAGTGAAAGCAGAAGGAATTGGCAAAGTACGCATACGGAGTGCTACGGCTGACATTGAATTGAATGACGTTCTTTTCGTGCCGGGATTGCAGTGTAATTTCATCTCCGTTGGAAAAGCCGTGAAGAAAAATTACTTTGTGAAGTTTACATCAGCAGCGGCAAGGATTATCAACAGTAGTGGTGAGCTTATTCTTCAAGCCAATAAGGTCGGAGACCTTTTTCTGTTTAATGCATCTTGTAACCAATTGTTTTTTACATGTAATGAACTTGCTACCAAATGGCATAATCGTTATGGTCATATGAATTGTGCGAGTTTAAACGAGCTTGTCAACAAAGACATGGTGCGCGGTCTCAACGTCATGCTTCCGGAAATTATCGATTGCCAAGTGTGCATGAAAAGCAAATGTACTGTGAAGCCATTTCTACATTCCGAGAACCGAGCCAAGGAAGTTTTAGAAGTAATCCACACCGACTTATGTGGACCGATGAAAAGAATATCGAATGGTGGGAAACGATATTTTTTAACTTTTATCGACGATAAATCTCGATATGTATTCGTGTATTTCATCAAGTCAAAAGATGAAGTATTTGAGAAGTTTTGTGATTTCAAGGCTATGGTGGAGCGACAATGTGATAAGAAAATAAAAATACTACGTAGCGACAATGGTACGGAATTCGTCAATCGTGCCTTTGACGATTATCTGAGGAAAGCCGGCATTAAGAGGCAGTTAACCGTTCCCTACACGCCTCAACAAAATGGAGTGGCTGAGCGCCTTAATAGAACGCTGGTTGAAATGGCCAGGAGCATGATCATAGGCGCTGATGCGAACGAAGCTCTGTGGGCAGAAGCAGTAAATACGGCAGCATATTTGAGAAATAGGGCGCCGACTAAAGCATTAAGTGGTAAGACGCCATATGAAGTATGGTTTAATCGAAAGCCTAATGTATCGCACTTGAAGACATTTGGAGCAATAGCAATCGCGCTAGATAAGAAGCCTCGCGGTAAATTTCGACCAAAAGGTAAAGAATGCCTGATGGTGGGGTATTCTGACGAATCAAAAGCTTATCGTCTAATGGAGAAAGCAACCCAGAGAATCGTTATAAGCCGTGATGTTTACTTTGTTGAACCCCAAGTTCGAAATGAATTTTTCGACGTGACAATTGAGAATGAAAGTTCATTTGACGAACAGTTGAAAAAAGACAACAATAATATTGCAGCAGAGTCTGAGCCAGATGTAGTTAGCAATGTTGATCGAGCTGAAAAAATACAAGAAGCTGAGAAGAAGAAAATTGGGCCTGGTCGCCCAAAGCTGATACATACCGGTGCTCCAAGCAGACCACGTAAGCAGAGCAACGTGCTCAATTTTATGCGTTCAGAAGACATCAAAGTCCCAGCAACCGTCAGCGAAGCGTTGAGTAGTGAATACGCGAACCATTGGTGGACGGCCATGTAAGATGAGTACCAGGCACTGTTATCAAATGATACATGGGAACTAACCGAGTTGCCACAGGATCAAAAAGCGATAGGATCTAAATGGGTGTTCTCCCTCAAGGCGAACAAGGGTGGAAGAGTCGAAAAGTTCAAAGCTAGACTGGTGGCAAAGGGCTGCAGTCAAACGTACAGCGTTAACTATACGGAAACATTTTCGCCAGTAGTGCGTTATGAAACTATAAGAATGTTTTTCGCTCTTGCCGTTGAATTTGAACTTCATGTGCATCAAATGGATGTGTCAACAGCCTATTTGAACAGTGAACTTAGCGATGAAGTTTATATGGTTCAGCCAGAAAAATTTATTGAGTCTCCAAATTATGTATTGAAGTTAAAAAAGGCACTTTATGGCCTCAAACAATCAGGTAGACAGTGCAATATGAAAATTGATTCCATATTTAAAAATATTGGTTTCGAACAGTGTGAAACCGAACCATGCTTGTACATGATGAGAAAACGCGACAACGTCAGTCTGATAGCAGTATATGTAGATGGCCTGCTAATCGCAAGTTCGAATATAGATGAGCTTAAACTAATTAAAAGCAAAATATCACAAGTTAGAAAAGTTGTGGATAAAGGCCCTGTTAACTATTTTCTCAGTATGGAAGTTGAAAGAGACGGGCCAAAAGGTGCAATACAGATTAGTCAACGTACACAAATAAGACAATTACTGCATCAGTATAGATTAGAAAATTGTCGTCCTATAACGACACCATTAGAGCCAAAATATCAGAGTAAATGTAACGAGAGCAATTGTAAACGAGTAGATCCAGTTCAGTATCAATCGCTTATTGGATCATTGATGTATATCGCTCTTATATCACGCCCGGACATATTGCATTCCGTATGTAAATTGTCACAAATGAATACGGATCCACGCAGCGAACATATGAATGCGGCGAAACGCGTGCTTAAGTATTTGAGTAATACAATGGATATGCAGCTGAAGTATCAAAAAACTGGAAAGCAGATCGAAGGATACGTGGACGCTGATTGGGGAGGTGATACAACTGACCGGAAATCGTATACGGGATACGCATTTATACTTGCTGGAGATGCTATTTCATGGCAGTGCAAAAAGCAACCAACCGTTGCATTGAGCAGCACAGAGGCTGAGTACATGGCCTAATCATCAGCTGCAAAAGAGGCCATATACTTGAGGAAATTACTCAGAGAAGTCAAACTATTTCCTGATGAGCCGATAACTATACATTGCGATAATCTAAGTGCAATGCATTTAGTCAAAAATCCAGTGTATCATAGCCGAAGCAAACACATTGATATTCGTTATCATCACGTAAGAGATTCTTACAAAAATTGAGAGATACAATTGAAATATTGTAACACAAGCGACATGATCGCAGATATCTTTACGAAAAATCTTTCAAAGATTGTTCATTTGAAACAAATGAAAATGTTAAGTTTAACTTTATGAATATAGTTTTTGTAATGTAAACACATGAGTTGAGGAGGAGTGTTGAAAAGTATCGCATTTAAAAGCAACACATTTGTTTACACAGCCCTACCGCTGTTTGACAGCACTGTACATAGAGATATTTTATCACTTTTGAATAAAACGTCGTGGAGTACAGACGTACCGTGAAAAGACTGCGTGTTTTTTTCCGACAAAACTCCAACATGTTCACCTTCAAGGTGAAAAACATCTTGATATTTTTTTATAATTTCTCGCAAGCCCATGTTTGCTTGTTCATCTAAGCTATTTGTGTTTATGACATCCAGTAATCGGTTCAAACGTTTGTTGTCGAATGTTTGTTTGGTTTTCAAAATGTTATAGTTTTTCAAAGGTTCTAGTTGTAACTCGAAGTTTTTGAGTGTTGTAGTGTGTTCATTTGTGTTTAATACTTGAACGTGGCATACACCTCTTGCTGGGAAAATGCAGTTCCCTAAGAATACCCCGTTTTGTATTTCCTTGTTAAGAATGACGCTGTCTTCGGATCTGTTAATTTCTATTGGAATCATGGCTTCAGTTCTTGCCGGGATGACAATTTGTGCCATGTTGATTTTTCTAGTGTACATTGGTATTGTAACATCTCTGTCAAGGATGCAAAAGGTAATAGTATAGCACTCGAAATCTATTTTGCACATATATTTACTGAGTATATATCTTCCTAATATACCATCAGTTTCAATTGGAAAGTCCTCATCTACTATGTGAAAAGTATTTATTATCATCTCATTCTCGATGATAAATTGTTGTTGGGTTGTTCGCAGAGACATTGTAGTCTCTTCTGTTATGCCCGTGAGTTTACATTTATTTTCGGGCTGGATATCGATATTTTTGCGAATTAAGCCATTACTTTTTAGTATTGATATGTCTGCACCTGTATCTATTAGAAGCTTCAGGTGTCTATTCTCATTATTGTTATAAATGTTTACATAATTAGTGCTAATACCCGTTATTCTATATATTCTGTTAATATCATTACGTCTATTTATATGGATATTGGCTTTATTTACTATTGCTCTACTGGGGGGTTGCCTAGTTCCTCTCGGGAGCTTGTCAAGTTTCCCTCGTCTGCTATTACGCGAATTCTCCTAGTATTATTATTATTCGAATTATTTCTATTATTGTGGTTATTGCTATTTCTATAGTTGTTAAAATTTCTATTTGTTTGGAAATTTCTAGCGTGGGTAAAATTTCTATAGTTGTTATTTTGGTTATAGGCGTGTCTATTACTGTTGACATTTGGATTGTTTACATATCGATTATTTTGAAAGTTATCGCGTGGCCTATGTCTGAAATTTTGGGTGTTATAATCATTTTTGCTAATGTTGTTCATATTTCTATTATTCGAATACCTATTGTATCTGTTTATATGTAAAACACTATTTTGCTGCGTTTCAGTACTCTCAATTTCTGTTGCAAGAGAAATTGCTTCACTTAAATTCTTAGGCCTGGCAGCGAATATAGTCTCCCTTATTTGGTCGTTCAGACTGTTTTTGAACACTGTCAATGCGTATGTATCATTTACGCTTTGTATGGCTTGTTTTGCAGGCTGAATGGGGTTTGGACCTAGTTCACCAATCTGAAGCTGATTTAACTCATTGACTAAATTCAATATTTTGTCTTTGTATACAAAAATTGGTTGTCGCTTTTGTGTGATTGTGGATAGTTGTGTGTGGATTTGGGGAACAGTTTTCGCGTTTTTGTATTTTAGTCTTAGCTCAGTTTCAAAATTGTCCAAGTCTGTAATGTCTGAGGTGTTCAATGACGTCCTAACATTTGTTAGCAAATACGATTGATTGGTTGTGGTATGATGGCGTACAACTATGCTTATTCTTGTTACCATTTTTTGCCAATAGCTTATTTCTATATATGCTTTATAATAGTTTTTACATTATTGCTCAAGTGAGTGGTGTTTGATAACTTAAATTTTAAATGGTAGAAAAATTGTATTTCCTTTGTTTGTACAAGTTTTTTGTATAATCTAAGTCTGTTAGTATTTATTTTTTATTTCTACTAATGTATTTACATTGTTTTTATCTTTTACTTTATATGGGCCTTTGTATGGTTTTTGGTGTTTTTTACGGTTTTCAGCTGCTATCAGTACCAGATAACCAATATC
Organism: Oxycera nigricornis; assembly: GCA_963942545.1. Lineage (NCBI taxonomy): Eukaryota > Metazoa > Arthropoda > Insecta > Diptera > Stratiomyidae > Oxycera > Oxycera nigricornis. The sequence continues at coordinate 66,648,110 of OZ012659.1, read as the reverse complement.
CAGCTTAATAGGTTTTGTATACGCGTTTTTATCGTTTCTAGCTAATTTTGTTTTTTCTATTATTTGTTTTGCTTTTGCTGAAGAAATCTTTAATCGCAGTTGCAACTCATTCGCATAGTTTTCTATGTCATATATTTTGTCTGTGTTTTCAAAAGTGTCGGTCGGTAAATATGAAAGTTTTCCGAAAACTAATTCGTATGGTGAATAGTAAGTGTGGTGGTAGTGGTGTTATACGAAAATGTATAGAATGGTGTCCACTTGTCCCAGTTGTTGTCGTCAACGAATGCTGATAAGTATTCGTTTAGGACATGGTGGGTTCTTTCTACTACACCTAACGTCTCGTGGTGGTAAGGGGTTGAACAAATTTGTTTAATTTGTAATAAATCGAAAATGTTTTTTAATAGATTATTGGTAAATTCTGTTCCTAAATCGGTTTTAAAAGTTTTGAAGTGACCCTTTTGCAGTATGAAATTGTTTACTAAGGCCCTTGCTACAGTTCTAGCTTCCTTATTTTCTATGTGACATATTTAGTTAATTCGCATTGTATGGTTAGTATGTATCGATAGTTATTTGAGAGTCTTAAGGGACCAATGATGTTCGCACTCACTATTTCAAAACTAGTAGAAGGTGTATCTGTTTTAATCATTCTTTCCTTTGTGCGTTTAGTTATTTTATTGAATTTGCATTTATCGCAATTGTTGATGTAATGCTTTATCATCCTATTCATGTTCTTCCAACAGTATCTTTGTTTTAATTTAAGAAGCGTTCTGCGTATTCCTGTGTGTCTTCCATGTGGTGATTCATGGAATTATTTAATAAGGTTGTTCTGTTCAGCGATGTTATCTGTTCTTTTAAGGGGTTTATATATCACTATTTTCAATTGGATATCCATTTTTCGTTGCAACGTATTATATAACTTTTTAAATTCTTCCTTGGGTACGTACCTAAATATTATATCTTTGTTAGATAGAGCTAGCTCATTTATATTATTATGCTGCGAATAATTTATTAACTTCCTCAATACAGAAACTAGTTTCGTGTTCGATTTATCGTTAAGGTTATCGCGAATTTTAACACTTTGCTTATCGCTGGCGGAAACGTATTTCTCGCGAACTTTATCACTAAAGTGGACCATTAAGTAATCTTTCTCTTTTGAGATTATTATATTTTGTTCATTGTTGCGCAACACATTAAATTTTACTTTTAATACTCCTGTTTTATCGGATAGCGATGTACAATCGAATGCATAGAGTTGATCAGTCTCTCGTTTTTGGTTGTCGTTATTGCTATCGATTTTAGTACCTGTTTTATTATTTGGTTGTTTTATCGCTTTGCTTCTTGTTATCGCCATAAGTTTTTTACTGATACTTTCATCGTTGGTTGGGGGTATCATAGATTTTAGGATTTCTGAGTCTATTTGTATTCTTGACAATGCGTCTGCATTTGTGTTGATATTACCTTTTTTATACACGATTTCAAAATCATAATCCGATAAATCTAATCTGATTGTTGTCAACTTCGAGGATGGGTTTTTGTGTGTGAACAATGATACTAAAGGCATATGGTCTGATACTACTGTAAACTTTCGTCCATACAAATATGGTCTGAAGAAGTTTATTCCCCGGTGTATCGCCAAAAGTTCCTTTTCAATGATTGGTTTGTTCAGTTCATGTTTGTTCAATGATTTACTCACGTATGAGATTGATAAATCAGAACCGATCTCTCCTTGTGACAGAATTGCACCTAGTGGAAAATTTGATGCGTCCGTGGTCAAAATGAATGGTTTCTCGAAATCTGGGTATTGGAGTATTGGTGGTGAGATTAATTTTTGTTTAAGTAAATCGTATGCTTTTTGCTGCTCTTCTTCCCAAATAAACGGTGCTTTTTCTTTTAACAGAGAATTCAAGCTCTTTGCCGTTTCTACAAAATGTGGGATGAAACGCCGGTAATAGTTGCAGAATGCTACGAATCTTCTGACGTCATCTGAATTTTTAGAGATTGGATAATTTTTTATTACCTCGTGTTTAGCAGGGTCAGTTCGTATACCGTCTGCTGTAATCAGACGTCCTAGGTATACGACTTTTGATTTTAGTAATTTGCACTTTTTTGCATTCAGTTTGAGGTTGCATCTGCGTAGTTTTTGTAGAACTTTTGATAGATTTTCATTATGGTGTTTGATGCTACAGCCAAAGACCATAATGTCGTCGACATAAAGAAAAGCTGAATCACTTAAACCAGTCAATGCGATGATAAGCATTCTTTGAAAACTGTTTGAGGATATTTTAATTCCAAAAGGTAGCCTTTTAAGCTGATAGTGTCCGTTGCTAGTGGAAAAAGCTGTCAAAGGTCTGGAGTCTTTCTCCAGTTCAATCTGGTGGAAAGAACTCGTCATATCTAAGGTGGAAAAATATTTTGCTCTACCTAGTTTGTCGAGCACATCTTCCCACCTCGTCAATGGAAATTTGTCATTGACTAACTTGTCATTCAACTTTCTGAAGCCAACAACGAGTCTCCATTTCTTTGTATCGTCAGAACTTTTCTTTGGTACGACTAGCAATGGTGAGTTGTATGGGCTTATAGAAGGTTTTACAATGTCGTTATCCTCCAATTCTTGAACTTGTTTTTGTATTTCCTCGTTGTGAATGTGGGGTAATTTTTTTATGTATATTGGTGTATCGTCAGTAGTATGAAGTCTTTGCTTATAGAAATTGTTTTTAGTGAGTTGTTCTGTTGAAAAGTATCGCATTTAAAAGCAACACATTTGTTTACACAGCCCTACCGCTGTTTGACAGCACTGTACATAGAGATATTTTATCACTTTTGAATAAAACGTCGTGGAGTACAGACGTACCGTGAAAAGACTGCGTGTTTTCTTCCGACAAAAGTCCAACAGGTTATGGGCCCAGGCACCCAAGATAACCGAATGTCGAATGTCCAATGTATGTTTGGTTTTCAAAATGTTATAGTTTTTCAAAGGTTCTAGTTGTAACTCGAAGTTTTTGAGTGTTGTAGTGTGTTCATTTGTGTTTAATACTTGAACGTGGCATACACCTCTTGCTGGGATAATGCAGTTCCCTAAGAATACCCCGTTTTGTATTTCCTTGTTAAGAATGACGCTGTCTTCGGATCTGTTAATTTCTATTGGAATCATGGCTTCAGTTCTTGCCGGGATGACAATTTGTGCCATGTTGATTTTTCTAGTGTACATTGGTATTGTAACATCTCTGTCAAGGATGCAAAAGGTAATAGTATAGCACTCGAAATCTATTTTGCACATATATTTACTGAGTATATATCTTCCTAATATACCATCAGTTTCAATTGGAAAGTCCTCATCTACTATGTGAAAAGTATTTATTATCATCTCATTCTCGATGATAAATTGTTGTTGGGTTGTTCGCAGAGACATTGTAGTCTCTTCTGTTATGCCCGTGAGTTTACATTTATTTTCGGGCTGGATATCGATATTTTTGCGAATTAAGCCATTACTTTTTAGTATTGATATGTCTGCACCTGTATCTATTAGAAGCTTCAGGTGTCTATTCTCATTATTGTTATAAATGTTTACATAATTAGTGCTAATACCCGTTATTCTATATATTCTGTTAATATCATTACGTCTATTTATATGGATATTGGCTTTATTTACTATTGCTCTACTGGGGGGTTGCCTAGTTCCTCTCGGGAGCTTGTCAAGTTTCCCTCGTCTGCTATTACGCGAATTCTCCTAGTATTATTATTATTCGAATTATTTCTATTATTGTGGTTATTGCTATTTCTATAGTTGTTAAAATTTCTATTTGTTTGGAAATTTCTAGCGTGGGTAAAATTTCTATAGTTGTTATTTTGGTTATAGGCGTGTCTATTACTGTTGACATTTGGATTGTTTACATATCGATTATTTTGAAAGTTATCGCGTGGCCTTTGTCTGAAATTTTGGGTGTTATAATCATTTTTGCTAATGTTGTTCATATTTCTATTATTCGAATACCTATTGTATCTGTTTATATGTAAAACACTATTTTGCTGCGTTTCAGTACTCTCAATTTCTGTTGCAAGAGAAATTGCTTCACTTAAATTCTTAGGCCTGGCAGCGAATATAGTCTCCCTTATTTGGTCGTTCAGACTGTTTTTGAACACTGTCAATGCGTATGTATCATTTACGCTTTGTATGGCTTGTTTTGCAGGCTGAATGGGGTTTGGACCTAGTTCACCAATCTGAAGCTGATTTAACTCATTGACTAAATTCAATATTTTGTCTTTGTATACAAAAATTGGTTGTCGCTTTTGTGTGATTGTGGATAGTTGTGTGTGGATTTGGGGAACAGTTTTCGCGTTTTTGTATTTTAGTCTTAGCTCAGTTTCAAAATTGTCCAAGTCTGTAATGTCTGAGGTGTTCAATGACGTCCTAACATTTGTTAGCAAATACGATTGATTGGTTGTGGTATGATGGCGTACAACTATGCTTATTCTTGTTACCATTTTTTGCCAATAGCTTATTTCTATATATGCTTTATAATAGTTTTTACATTATTGCTCAAGTGAGTGGTGTTTGATAACTTAAATTTTAAATGGTAGAAAAATTGTATTTCCTTTGTTTGTACAAGTTTTTTGTATAATCTAAGTCTGTTATTATTTATTTTTTATTTCTACTAATGTATTTACATTGTTTTTATCTTTTACTTTATATGGGCCTTTGTATGGTTTTTGGTGTTTTTTACGGTTTTCAGCTGCTATCAGTACCAGATAACCAATATCCAGCTTAATAGGTTTTGTATACGCGTTTTTATCGTTTCTAGCTAATTTTGTTTTTTCTATTATTTGTTTTTCTTTTGCTGAAGAAATCTTTAATCGCAGTTGCAACTCATATGCATAGTTTTCTATGTCATATATTTTGTCTGTGTTTTCAAAAGTGTCGGTCGGTAAATATGAAAGTTTTCCGAAAACTAATTCGTATGGTGAATAGTAAGTGAGATGGTAGTGGTGTTATACGAAAATGTATAGAATGGTGTCCACTTGTCCCAGTTGTTGTCGTCAACGAATGCTGATAAGTATTCGTTTAGGACATGGTGGTTTCTTTCTACTACACCTAACGTCTCGTGGTGGTAAGGGGTTGAAAAAATTTGTTTAATTTGTAATAAATCGAAAATGTTTTTTAATAGATTATTGGTAAATTCTGTTCCTAAATCGGTTTTAAAAGTTTTGAAGTGACCCTTTTGCAGTATGAAATTGTTTACTAAGGCCCTTGGTACAGTTCTAGCTTCCTTATTTTCTATGTGACATATTTAGTTAATTCGCATTGTATGGTTAGTATGTATCGATAGTTATTTGAGAGTCTTAAGGGACCAATGATGTTCGCACTCACTATTTCAAAACTAGTAGAAGGTGTATCTGTTTTAATCATTCTTTCCTTTGTGCGCTTAGTTATTTTATTGAATTTGCATTTATCGCAATTGTTGATGTAATGCTTTATCATCCTATTCATGTTCTTCCAACAGTATCTTTGTTTTAATTTAAGAAGCGTTCTGTGTATTCCTGTGTGTCTTCTATGTGGTGATTCATGGAATTATTTAATAAGGTTGTTCTGTTCAGCGATGTTATCTGTTCTTTTAAGGGGTTTATATATCACTATTTTCAATTGGATATCCATTTTTCGTTGCAACGTATTATATAACTTTTTAAATTCTTCCTTGGGTACGTACCTAAATATTATATCTTTGTTAGATAGAGCTAGCTCATTTATATTATTATGCTGCGAATAATTTATTAACTTCCTCAATACAGAAACTAGTTTCGTGTTCGATTTATCGTTAAGGTTATCGCGAATTTTAACACTTTGCTTATCGCTGGCGGAAACGTATTTCTCGCGAGCTTTATCACTAAAGTGGACCATTAAGTAATCTTTCTCTTTTGAGATTATTATATTTTGTTCATTGTTGCGCAACACATTAAATTTTACTTTTAATACTCCTGTTTTATCGGATAGCGATTAACAATCGAATGCATAGAGTTGATCAGTCTCTCGTTTTTGGTTGTCGTTATTGCTATCGATTTTAGTACCTGTTTTATTATTTGGTTGTTTTATCGCTTTGCTTCTTGTTATCGCCATAAGTTTTTACTGATACTTTCATCGTTGGTTGGGGGTATCATAGATTTTAGGATTTCTGAGTCTATTTGTATTCTTGACAATGCGTCTGCATTTGTGTTGATATTACCTTTTTTATACACGATTTCAAAATCATAATCCGATAAATCTAATCTGATTGTTGTCAACTTCGAGGATGGGTTTTTGTGTGTGAACAATGATACTAAAGGCATATGGTCTGATACTACTGTAAACTTTCGTCCATACAAATATGGTCTGAAGAAGTTTATTCCCCGGTGTATCGCCAAAAGTTCCTTTTCAATGATTGGTTTGTTCAGTTCATGTTTGTTCAATGATTTACTCACGTATGAGATTGATAAATCAGAACCGATCTCTCCTTGTGACAGAATTGCACCTAGTGGAAAATTTGATGCGTCCGTGGTCAAAATGAATGGTTTCTCGAAATCTGGGTATTGGAGTATTGGTGGTGAGATTAATTTTTGTTTAAGTAAATCGTATGCTTTTTGCTGCTCTTCTTCCCAAATAAACGGTGCTTTTTCTTTTAACAGAGAATTCAAGCTCTTTGCCGTTTCTACAAAATGTGGGATGAAACGCCGGTAATAGTTGCAGAATGCTACGAATCTTCTGACGTCATCTGAATTTTTAGAGATTGGATAATTTTTTATTACCTCGTGTTTAGCAGGGTCAGTTCGTATACCGTCTGCTGTAATCAGACGTCCTAGGTATACGACTTTTGATTTTAGTAATTTGCACTTTTTTGCATTCAGTTTGAGGTTGCATCTGCGTAGTTTTTGTAGAACTTTTGATAGATTTTCATTATGGTGTTTGATGCTACAGCCAAAGACCATAATGTCGTCGACATAAAGAAAAGCTGAATCACTTAAACCAGTCAATGCGATGATAAGCATTCTTTGAAAACTGTTTGAGGATATTTTAATTCCAAAAGGTAGCCTTTTAAGCTGATAGTGTCCGTTGCTAGTGGAAAAAGCTGTCAAAGGTCTGGAGTCTTTCTCCAGTTCAATCTGGTGGAAAGAACTCGTCATATCTAAGGTGGAAAAATATTTTGCTCTACCTAGTTTGTCGAGCACATCTTCCCACCTCGTCAATGGAAATTTGTCATTGACTAACTTGTCATTCAACTTTCTGAAGCCAACAACGAGTCTCCATTTCTTTGTATCGTCAGAACTTTTCTTTGGTACAACTAGCAATGGTGAGTTGTATGGGCTTATAGAAGGTTTTACAATGTCGTTATCCTCCAATTCTTGAACTTGTTTTTGTATTTCCTCGTTGTGAGTGTGGGGTATTTTTTTTATGTATATTGGTGTATCGTCAGTAGTATGAAGTCTTTGCTTATAGAAATTGTTTTTAGTGAGTTGTTCACCTTCAAGGTGAAAAACATCTTGATATTTTTTTATAATTTCTTGCAAGCCCATGTTTGCTTGTTCATCTAAGCTATTTGTGTTTATGACATCCAGTAATCGGTTCAAACGTTTGTTGTCGAATGTTTGTTTGGCTTTCAAAATGTTATAGTTTTTCAAAGGTTCTAGTTGTAACTCGAAGTTTTTGAGTGTTGTAGTGTGTTCATTTGTGTTTAATACTTGAACGTGGCATACACCTCTTGCTGGGATAATGCAGTTCCCTAAGAATACCCCGTTTTGTATTTCCTTGTTAAGAATGACGCTGTCTTCGGACCTGTTAATTTCTATTGGAATCATGGCTTCAGTTCTTGCCGGGATGACAATTTGTGCCATGTTGATTTTTCTAGTGTACATTGGTATTGTAACATCTCTGTCAAGGATGCAAAAGGTAATAGTATAGCACTCGAAATCTATTTTGCACATATCTCTTCCTAATACACCATCAGTTTCAATTGGAAAGTCCTCATCTACTATGTGAAAAGTATTTATTATCATCGCATTCTCGATGATAAATTGTTGTTGGGTTGTTCGCAGAAACATTGTAGTTTCTTCTGTTATGCCCGTGAGTTTACATTTATTTTCGGGCTGGATATCGATATTTTTGCGAATTAAGCTATTACTTTTTAGTATTGATATGTCTGCACCTGTATCTATTAGTAGCTTCAGGTGTCTATTCTCATTATTGTTATAAATGTTTACATAATTAGTGCTCATACCCGTTATTCTATATATTCTGTTAATATCATTACGTCTATTTATATGGATATTGGCTTTATTTACTATTGCTCTACTGGGGGGTTGCCTAGTTCCTCTCGGGAGCTTGTCAACTTTCCCTCGTCTGCTATTACGCGAATTCTCCTAGTATTATTATTATTCGAATTATTTCTATTATTGTGGTTGTTGCTATTTCTATAGTTGTTAAAATTTCTATTTGTTTGGAAATTTCTAGCGTGGGTAAAATTTCTATAGTTGTTATTTTGGTTATAGGCGTGTCTATTACTGTTGACATTTGGATTGTTTACATATCGATTATTTTGAAAGTTATCGCGTGGCCTATGTCTGAAATTTTGGGTGTTATAATCATTTTTGCTAATGTTGTTCATATTTCTATTATTCGAATACCTATTGTATCTGTTTATATGTAAAACACTATTTTGCTGCGTTTCAGTACTCTCAATTTCTGTTGCAAGAGAAATTGCTTCACTTAAATTCTTAGGCCTGGCAGCGAATATAGTCTCCCTTATTTGGTCGTTCAGACTGTTTTTGAGCACTGTCAATGCGTATGTATCATTTACGCTTTGTATGGCTTGTTTTGCAGGCTGAATGGGGTTTGGACCTAGTTCACCAATCTGAAGCTGATTTAACTCATTGACTAAATTCAATATTTTGTCTTTGTGTACAAAAATTGGTTGTCGCTTTTGTGTGATTGTGGATAGTTGTGTGTGGATTTGGGGAACAGTTTTCGCGTTTTTGTATTTTAGTCTTAGCTCAGTTTCAAAATTGTCCAAGTCTGTAATGTCTGAGGTGTTCAATGACGTCCTAACATAAGGGCTAAGTTTCACATGTAAGACAAAGTTTAATAGTTCTGTTCTCCCTGCTGGTGAAAGTTTTTTGACAATCAGTTTCACTACGATTAGAAAAGTCTCCAGCTCAGAAAATTTACCGTCGAAGTTCGGTATTGTTTTGATGTTTGTGATTCAATATTAAATTTTGCCATTGCAGCATAAGTTATTTTCTCTTCTATTTTTACTATTATATTTTCCGCGTTCAACCGTGTGATTAGTGCCGAAATTAGTGCTAGAATATTTCTATCAACAATCTTTCTAGCATATTTCTTTTGTTTGCTATTATATATGTAAAGGAACACTAAGACTATTGAAAAGTTGATCGTGGTACTTATAGTTTGCTTGTATTCAATCAAAATGTTTGAATTTGTACCACATTTATTGCCCATTTTATTTATGAATTATATCTATTATTTCTTTTGTTTATATTATTTTTACCTCTTTTTTGTATTGAATTTTATTTTATATTATTTGCGTTTGTAACTATTAAACCTATTCGTGAAATTAATTTTATATTCTTATGTCGAGATATGGATCAATCAATGTAAAATCGCCTTTTCGCGTTTGTAAGCTTTGCCTCCCCGGCGCTTCAGCTTGTTAATCTTTGGTGGTTCTGCTCTCGGCTTCCTTACGAATTCTTCAATATTTCTAGGTCGTGGTCCGGGTAGTGATGTTGGATCGTACTTAGGTGCCTGGGATATTAGCATCGGCACGTACTCCTCTTGTCTATGCTGTGTTGATTCGTAGAATTTCGCGCCTTGTGTTAAACATCTATCGAATGCTCGATAGAATTCTTCGTCTGTACTAATTTCACGGATTTCGCCTTCTTCTACGCCGTCTAGTGCTCCGGAACGTGCAGAATCGCGAGTCGCAGGATCGTGGGTCGCAGGATCGCCATGTAATGTAATTATCGTAGGTGGAGTGCGTGGTTGACCAGGTGATGGATGCGCCTCGGGTGCTGGACGCTCTACGTGTTTCTCTTGACGCCTTCTACGATATTCTTCTAGAGAAATGATCTTCTTCTCACTGTGAAAGAAGTTATTCTCAGAAAAAAAAGCAGCAAGGATTTTTAGGGACCTATCGACAACTGACTTATTGCCACATGTTTGGCGCAGTCCAAAAGAACAGGCAGCCGATATTTCTAAGTTTTCAAATTGCCGAATTCAAAGGCAACTTGCAGTCTGCCGAATAAGGCAGACTTCACTCAAGTATTCCTGTTAAACGTTTTGCCGATGTGACGGCAAAAGTTGCAGTGTGAAAACAAACAACTTCGTTCAACTAAGGAACAATTATGAGCCCAGTGCCAGCTTCGTTCCTTCTTTTTATTTACAATTTTCTTTCAAAATTTGCTTATCCTATAAAAATTCCTACTCTAGTCTTAAATCTACTTACCATAACCAATTGAACGCGATTCAAGTTAGTTCCCACGGGGTTCGTCGCATCCAATATAGCTTGCTTTGCATTGACCCAATTAACGTCGCATAAGTTATATTTTTGTTTACTCTAGGTCCAATGTTCTACTAAGAGCTAACATGTCAATGTAGGTTTGAGGATGTGCTTTGATGTCATAGAGAGCTTACCGAAGCTTGTGTGAGAAATTACTTAGAGCAGCTTGTGTGGGAAATTAGTTGTGTATGGGCTAGTTCCAGGTTTGTAACTATGAATACACTTTTCGTAATGTTGTACACAAATCTACCGGTTGTTCAGTACATTTCTTAATGTTTGGTTTCCAAGCCATTCGAAATGGTTCTGAGTATTCCTTGCTTAGGAAATTATCTTCTCTTTCGGACGGACAAATAAGTATTATGGAACGTAATGATAAATTACGTGCAATACAGAATACAGTAGCCCATATGATTCAGGAAGCTTACCAAAGAGGTAAGCGTCGATACGACTTGCGTAGCCGACCTCGCGTTTTTGCTAACAGTCAAACGGTTTACGTTAGTAACCACATTCTTAGTAAGGCCACAGAAAACTTCGCCGCCAAACTTGCCCCGAAGTTTGTGCCTGGAGTTATAGTTCGGCCGGTAGGACAAGTCGCATACGAAATTCGAGACCTGTCTGGAAAGTCTATGGGAATATGTCATGTACAAGACATAAAAAAATTACTTTTTGTAACTTATCTAATTTAGCCTTCATTTCATATCGTACCTTATAGTACCTTATCGTAGGTAGTAATACATACCCCTATCTTCTGATTATCGTTAATAGTTTTGGATTAGTGTTAGTTTGTTTTGTGATAGGTTGCAGATATAACATTTGTGTGATTAGGTAGGGCGTGATCCCTTATAAGAGTAGCATTCCAATGAGTTTTCCTGATGGCCTCGTGCATGGCGTTTGTTGCAGCAATTAAGATTAATATGACATTTTGAATCAAGCAAGGTACCTTTTTGGATTGCAGTGATCTGACCCAAGCGTGAAATATATAAATTATATGCAAGGTGTTTCAAAGAAGGGTCGAATTAATTGGTTGAAAGAAGCAAGATTTTTGCTGGAAACGCAGCAGGCTGCCAACACACTCATGGCTCACGCAGCAGCCAGCGGTCTGTTATATTTATCGAATTTGTGAAATAGTGAATGTAAAACGCAAAATAATATTCTGATCATTAAAAATGGTCTTTAGTTATAAATTGCAACCAATAAGGTTATTGTTATTTAAATGAAAATGAAAAAAAACAAGGGATGTGATTTTTCATTGGTGACGCGTGTGAGAATGGGTTCCGTTGTTCCTCTTTTTCTAAAACCCACGACTCGGTGAGCTAGTCACGAAAAATGTTAAATCGGGACTGCCACTATGCGGTCGACTTTGTGCCAGTCCCGGTGGTGCGTGTACACACGAGGCATCCGGGGTCGAGGAGCGTCCAAAATGGTGGGGCTCTCGGTCATGGATCCTCGGGTTTAAGCGCGTAGTCGGGATTGTGAAACTACTGTACGATTTAGTGTTTTTAATTTGATTAGCGTCTCAAGATTTATTTTCCATTTGGGATGACATAAATTTGAATTTATAATCGAATGTGTGGCTCCTGTGTCGACTATAATTTTTAAAGGAAAAGTTTTTGTTTTTACAACTATATAGGGTGATGTGTGTTGGAGGCTCGGGAACGAAAATTTTCTGAATGGTATTTTTCCTCTTTCTTGTTACTTATATTATAAGATCCTTCCATTGGTTAAGGCTTGCAATAATTGGAATGATGATTTTGCCAGTTATTATTATTATACCTTATCAAACGGTCTATAATTATTGTGTCTAGTATTATTGTTGTTGTTATTATTTTGATTGCAATGTATTGCTATTATTATTGAATTGAAAATTACGATAATTGTTACTATTGTTTTTATTGTTATTGTTTTATATGTTGATTATTAGAGTAGGAATTTCGGTGAAGTTGGCCATTATAAGTTCCACGCTGCAAATCATGAGGTTGATTGTGATTACTATTTTAGAAAAAGTTTGAGTTGTAATTAGGCCTAAATGAACTAAAATTCCTGTTTTGATTTGGATTAAGATTCCTGTTTAAATTTAAATTTCGATTTAGATTTGAATTAAAATTACTATTTCTACCTTGTGTAGTTGGAGTTAGGAATGCGTAGCCACATTCGTGAAGAAAATAATACATTCTTCAAGACTGCTGGGATTTCGACAATGCAGTATATATCTCATTGGCTTTGGGAGTTTATTTTTAAAAATTATCACTGCAGAAGCTTTATTTGATTCAATAGTGCTATGTATGACTGCTTCGTCCTGAAGAGTCTGTTTGGACTTGATGTCAAGTCTTTTAAAAACACTTTTTATTTCATTATAAAAATCTACACTGTTCGTTTTAAATCGAGTTGCTCTCAGTTCATCGAACAGTTCTTCGGTAGTTAATCTGTCTCCAAAGTTTTAGATTAGCGTTGTTTTAATTTCTGCCCAAGACCTTATGTGAGCATTTATTTCGATCACTTCTCTGACTTTTCCTCTTAATTTGGACTTAATTTTTTCCGAAAAAATACTTTGCGAGGGTTGATCCTATCTAGTAAGCAGAGGGTGATTTTAATCTATTAGATGGATGAAATTCCGGAGATCTCGATAGTCTCCGTTAAATTCGAGAAGTTTACTTAGATATTTAAGTGGATCCAATGGTAAGGGATAACATATTGGAACTGTTTTGATCAGGGGTTTGTTCACTGAAGAAATTTTGGACGATATCCATTCCGTTAAACCATAATCTGAACCGTTTTCTGCATCGGACATAACACGGAATTAGTGTTCGTCCTTTGAGTTTGAAGTCGACACAATATTAGTATATGTTACAAATATTTTTACACAGTAAAAAAGGAAGGAAACCAAATCTTTTCAACGATAAAGTCTATATATATATATATATATATATATATATATATATATATATATATATATATATATATGTAGAATCAGTGAATTAATGAGTAGGCGAACATAATTGTGGAATCAGTGAATTAATAAGTAGGCGAAGAGTCAGGGAGTTCACGCCGAAAAAACAAAAGGATGAGTACGTCAAGCGGCTTTGGAGACGAATCAATAATTTTTCGTAGAATTATAAAGACTCTTTTTCCGTAATAAAAATAATATTCCTGTGCCCGGTGATTTTGATCCTACAAAGTGGGGGCTCAACCGGGATCATTTCGAGGCAACAGAGATATTTCGGTACGGGATCACGGGAATTAAACGGTGACAGTCCATACCTGAGAATTCGATAAAGGTGCGTGCGGTACACAATAGGCAGACGGCCAATTGACGATTTTTGTGTAACGTACATAAGGTGTTAAAATGCCGGGTTCTACGGAAAATGTGACTTATGACGAATTGGACATGAAGGAATTACGTAGTAGACTCCAAGTGCTTGGCCTATCGATGAAAGGATCTAAGTCCGTCTTAATTGAACGGTTGAGAAAAGTCGATCTGGCGAGAAACGCAAGTGACGACGAAGAAGAAGATGAAAGTGACAACGAAGATGGTTTGAACACTCTGAATGTGGGTGAACTGAAAGCTACATTGCGTGCATTGCAACTCAAGGTTACGGGTAAAAAAGCGGCGCTGATCGAACGCTTGAGGTTTTCAGAGGCAATGACGAAGGGCGACACAGGTGTGAATGGTGAAACTAGTGTCGGAAAAAATAACAAAATTGATAATCATCTCGAAGACGAAGATATTGATCTTGATACGTTAAGAAGCAAAGAGTTAAAGGCACGACTCATTGATTTGGGATTAAAGACGACGGGCAAAAAGGCCGAATTACTCGAAAGACTGAAGACGGCTCTGAGAGAAAAAGAGAAGAGTAGTTTGAGCAGTGATGATGAAAGTAGTTTGGACAGTGAAAACAGTGACGATGAAGAATATGCAAACACCGGTGCGGGTGTGAAGCATGGACGTGGTGTTTCCAAGATACGTAGCTCAGGCAAGAGTGATGAAAGAGATCGTTTTGCCGGTTATCCGTGCAATATTGTGACGTTCAAAGATGTTGACGATGCCTTAGAACGATTCAGCGGTGATGGACGCCAGAATGTTCGACGATGGTTTTCCACATTTGAAGAAACCGCGGAAATGTGCTCATGGTCAGAGGCACAGAAGGTGATTTACATGAAAAAGTTGCTAGATGGACCAGCAAAAGTGTATGTGAATTATGAGTGTCACGCTAAGACGTGGGGTAAATTTAAGACATACTTAATTAAAGAATTCTCTGAAACGATTAACAGTAAACAAGTTCATGAAGAATTGGCTGCAGTGAAGAAAAAAAGTGAGGAATCTTATGAGGACTATGTTAATCGTGTGCTAGAGATGGCAAGTCACGTTGATATCGAGTTGGATGCAAAGTTGCAGTACATTATCGACGGCATTCACGATGACGAAGTAAACAAGTCAATTTTATATGGTGCAACTACGGTGAAAGACTTAAGAAGAAAAATGAAGCAATACGAAAGGCAAAGAAAAAATACTAGGATGAAAACGCATGGAAAACAAGGCCAGAAGAGTGATAAAAATGACGGGATGAAAAAGATGAATCTCACACGAGATGGTGCAAAGTCTAAGCATTGCTTTAACTGCGGTAGTAAGGCGCATTTGAGTGTCAATTGTCCGGACACAGGGAAAGGGCCGAAGTGTTTTAACTGTGAGGAATTCGGGCATTTTTCTACGAGGTGCCTAAGACCAAAGAAGAATTATAGGGACGAAAGAGGGAAATATGAGAAAAAGGAGAAAACTCGATGTGACGCACTGAAGACGGGGGACAAGAAAACATATAAGCATGTCAAAATATTGGGTCGAGATGTTACAGCTGTGTTGGATTCAGGTAGCGACTTACATCTGGTGCGATCCAGTTGCTACGTGCGGCTCGGAGCCCCAAAGCTCGAGGCAAAAATAATTCCTTTCGATGGTATCGGTGCGTTGAACCAACGCACACTTGGACGTTTCAATGCGGAAATAATCATCGATAATTTGACATTCACATTTAATTTTGACGTAGTTCCGGATGAGTTTCTCGGACACGATTTGTTAGTGGGTGGTGAATTATCCGACTATGCTGAAGTACGAGTAAAACACAGGCAAGCTGTGTTAAAGAAAATCGAGTCGATTGAGAATACAGTGGAGACCAATGACGCTGGCTGGAATGAAGTGTTGAATAACAACGTGGAACAAGTGACGGAAGATGACTATGACGTTTCAATCCGACATGTGATTGATCCGAAAATTAAAGAAGAACTGCGAGAATTAGTTGAGAACTATGTACCGGATAAAACTAAAGATACAGGAGTGAAAATGCGTATTATGTTGCAAGACGAGATGCCTGTATTTCAGAATCCACGACGACTCTCGGACGAACAGAAAAAACAAGTGAACAAAACGATTGAAGAATGGATTGAAGAAGGTGTCGTACGACCCAGTGTATCCGATTACGCTAGTCCCGTAGTGTTAACTGAGAAGAAAAATGGACTAATGAGACTTTGTTGTGATTATCGGTCACTGAACAAAAAAATTATTAAAGACAGAAATCCTTTGCCATTGATCGAGGATCAATTGGATCGACTGCAAGATGCGCGAGTGTTTTCTACATTGGATTTAAAAGATGGATTCTTCCACGTGCCTGTTGAGGAAGAAAGTGTCAAGTATACGGCGTTTGTGGTGCCAGATGGGCATTATGAATTCCTAAAAGTTCCTTTCGGACTTTGTAACTCACCGGCGGTTTTTCAAAGACATATTAGAGCAATTTTTCGGTCGCTAATTACAAGTGGCGTAGTGCTTGTGTACCTTGATGACTTGATTGTTCCTGCTAACGACGAGAAGGAAAATCTGGAGAAATTAAAACTTGTATTGAAAACGGCGAGTGAATACGGTTTGGTGATTAACTGGAAGAAATGTGAATTGTTGGTGGAGAAGGTTGATTACTTGGGATACATTGTGAAGGCCGGAAAGATCCAACCCTCTGACAGAAAGACAATAGCAGTGAAGAAATTCCCAATTCCAAAAACAGTGAAACAGGTGCAAAGTTTTTTGGGACTCACGGGGTATTTTCGGAAATTTATTCCTCAATTTGCCGTGCATGCAAGACCTCTATCTCAATTGTTAAGTGACGGTATGAAATTTGAGTTTGGGGACAAACAGAAGGCGTCGTTTGAAAAGTTGAAGGAGGCCTTGATTGAAGGGCCAGTGCTCAAGTTGTATCGTGTTGGGGCACAGACTGAATTACACACAGATGCGTGAGGATGGCAGGTTGCATCCTGTCTACTATGCAAGCTGGAAGACGATACCCGCTGAGGACAAATACACGAGTTATGAGTTGGAGATACTTGCAGTGGTAAAAGCGTTGAAAAAATTTCGATTGTATTTGTTGAACATTGATTTCAAGATTGTGACAGACTGTAAGGCATTTGTGTTGACGATGAAAAAGAAAGACTTGTCTTTAAGAGTGTCGCATTGGGCGCTGTTAATTGATCAATTCAATTACACAATTGACCATCGACCTGGTACGTCAATGCGCCATGTTGACGCATTAAGTAGAAATCCAGTTGAGATTTTACTTGTGCAGGAAGGCCGAGACGGTTTGATCGAAAAAATACAGAAAGCACAGCAAGACGATCCTGAATTGAAGAAAATTATTAATTCAGTTGAAAAAGGGCAAAATGATGAATTTTCCATGTCGAAAAAAGGAGTGTTGTATCGCGAGAGTGATGGGGATGAACTCATGGTGGTTCCAAAAAGAATGCAGTATGACGTCATTTAACAGGTTCACGAGCAAGGACATTTTGGTTGGAACAAAATTGAGTTTATGTTGAAACGTGAATATTGGTTTCCTAATATGAGGCAGAAAATTCAAAAAGTGATTGAAAATTGTGTGAAGTGTTTGCTAAATGAGAAAAAACATGGGAAAGGTGATGGTTTGTTAAATCCCATTGAAAAGGGAACTGTACCATTGGACACGTATCATGTTCACTATTTGGGTCCAATGCCCTCAACGAAGAAGGCCTACAATCATTTGTTTGTCATCGTTGATGCATTCACAAAGTTTGTATGGTTATACCCAACGAAATCGACGACCACAGACAAAGCAATTAATCGAATCAAGTTGCAGGCGGTGACCGGAGAACATCGAACACGTTCTAATCACGACAGGTGTACCACGAGCGAATGGTCAGGTGGAAAGGATGAACCGTGTGATTATTCCAATTTTAGCAAAATTGGCATCAGACAATCCTATGGAGTGGTGGAAATGTGTTGGTCAGGTGCAACAATTCATGAATTCTACGCTCAGCAGAAGTACCTTTCGCCTTTCGAATTATTGATTGGCGAAAAAATTAAATTAACAGATGATCAGATGTTGAGACAATTGGTGGAAGTCGAATTTATCAAACTATTTGAGGAGCAACGTACAAATCTTCGTGACGATGCAAGAAAGAACATCTTAAAAATCCAGGAGGAAAATAGGAGGACATTCAACCGGAAGAGAAAATCGGCTGGAAAATACGAAGTGGGGGATTTAGTCGCCATACAAAGAACGCAGTATGGTGGTGGTCTAAAGTTATACCCTAAGTTTTTGGGACCGTACAAGATTGTCACGGTCATGAGAAATAATCGTTATGTTGTCGAAAAGGTTGGAGACCACGAAGGTCCTATTCGCACGAGTTCGGCAGCAGACTTTATGAAGCCTTGGGTAAAGTCTACCGAAAATTACAACGAGTGGTTCGCGGATGACGACGATGATGGTATCGGAAAAAACGATGATACTGAGTGAAAATGCGGTATCGAGGACGATACCAGGGCAGGATGGCAGGTTGTAGAATCAGTGAATTAATGAGTAGGCGAACATAATTGTGGAATCAGTGAATTAATAAGTAGGCGAAGAGTCAGGGAGCTCACGCCGAAAAAACAAAAGGATGAGTACGTCAAGCGGCTTTGGAGACGAATCAATAATTTTTCGTAGAATTATAAAGACTCTTTTTCCGTAATAAAAATAATATTCCTGTGCCCGGTGATTTTGATCCTACATATATATATATATAAACGTAAATGTATATGTATTTATCCGTGATATTTTAAAAAAAGTGGATAAATTTACGTTAAAAATCACTGCAGAATGGTTATAAAAATTAAATTTTGGAAAAATAACGTTCTGAACTTAAACCTATTCCTTACTATTCCTAGGGGTTGATTGCAGTTGGCAGTCTGCTTTGGAGTTCTGTTGGGGCCTCGGTTGTTGATTCCTCTGATTCTTCTGCTTTCTTCTGATTTTTTGTTGCTTGTCTTCGGAATTATTTCGCCACTTATTTCCATTTTTTCCAGGAAACTTTTTCGTGATTTGTAACTGCGTACACTTTCGGATAACTTGTATTTATGCACAATGCACTGTTTGCAACTGCTTTAGGTTTTTCTGTTTTTCACTTCCGAAGCGGGGGTCGCGATAATTCGCAAAATCTTTATACGCGTTTGGATATTGAAATACCGACGTTCCTTAACGCGCGTGTATCTTACGGACTGCGACAATTTTATATTTCGTTTCGCAAATATTCAAAACAATAAAAGGGAATATATATATATATATTCCGAACTTGCGATCAGAAAAAACACAAAACTTATCTTTTGGAACATATATTTGGCGATCTAGAGTCGCGTGATCCTAACTTACGTCTAAATATTACACATGAGGATTCTTCTACCGAAACCTCGCACTCTTTTCTAACTTACTTAAGAGGCGATCGTATCCTGATTTAAACTATCCATAAATAACATATTTGGCGACAGTCTTCATAAAAGTTCACGAGAACGACATTTATGAAGACAAACGCGACTTGGTTATCGCAAGTGTAACATAATAAATTATCTCAATGCAACCCTTAAGAAACGTTGAGTGTCGACGCGAAGATATTTATGCGTATCCTAGTGTGTGGTGCAGAGTCGATTCTGCAATTATGGAGGAAATGATACACGGGTATGCAATTATGCATAAGTAATCCGAAACGTCTTGAGTTCGGGTTTTAGGAATTGCATGTAAAGGAAATCCTGGGAATGGCAAGTGTCGTAGGAAATATTGGGAATGGCAAGTATCGTCATATAAAAGCTCTAGGGATTGTAACTCTTAACCCCAAATAGACATCAGGTGGATAGCTAGTCTTCTTTGAGTGCCGAAGACACGAATTAGAGAGTACTTCTATCAAACCAATTTGGATCCAACACTGCCTAGGGAAGCTTACTTAGAATTCCTTATAAACGTTATTCCTTATTTACTCGATAAGATTCCTCCAACTATACTTAATACTTTGAATAGAGCTCCACCCCCTTTTAAATTTGGGAGAATGTATTAGCTTCGTAACAATTTTTACAAAATTTAAAAAACTGGCATGAAATAACGGAAAATTTTGGTGTCTCTTGATTTATGAATGGCGATAAGAAACAAAACCAAGTTATGCACGGTACGAAATTGTGATCGCATCAAAAATTTGTAGGTTTTAGCTCCACATTGGTAACTTGTAATATTAAAAATAAAATTCAAAATGAAATGTTATAAAAAATACAAACTAAAAAAATATTAGAAATCTTCCCAAGTTTACAATTCCGATTTGATTTTCGAATACAAAAACGTCTTGTTTTATGTCGTCTTCAAAGAAGCCTTCAAAAATTAAAGTAAAGAAATTTCAAAATAACAACAGAAAGGTAGGAGGCAGAGACCCACAATTAAACGTCTATTAGTTAGCAACACCTAAACGTATGGCAACATGTTCTAGCAATATCAAAATGGGTAGCAAATGAATTAAATCTATGATTATTGACTTATTTCTTTGCTAATAGCTACCTTGCAGTAAAATAAAACATTGAGTCTAGGATTAAGCTAGTTTTCATGTACGACCTAAGAGTGATACCACGTAAATAATGAAAAAAGTGTTTTTCTAAACCAAAAAAAAATTTCGTGATATAAATTATAAAACACAGAAGCGTTTTGTATACCGCACTTAAAAGTTTAAAAAATAACGGGCTCGATGTGGAGGAGCCAAATTGACTTGGAAGAGAGGATTCGACACATCTGCCGTTAGGTTCTCGATTGCTGGAAATACGCCTTCTTCGACAATTTCATTATATTTGGCAGCATTCGCAGATCCTTCGAGAATAATAAGAAGCCCTACGAGATTATGTAGGAAACATCACCAAACCATCACATAGGAGGAATGCTTTACCATTGCTTGGATATATTCGTCCGACTGTCGTTCACCGGGTCTGCGTCTTACTCGCAATGTTCCATCTGGTCCAATGAAATTGAATTTCGATTCATCCAAGAAAAATGATTCGTTTCCAATCCTCAAGGGTCCAGTTTTTTCGTTCTTTGCACCATTCAAGACGAGATTGTCTCATTTGTTTGTTCAAAAACGGCTTATTCGCTGGGCGACAAGATCGTTAACCCATCTCGTTCAACCTTCTTTGGATTGTTCTGGTACTGCAAGGCTTATTCATAGAGTTTGACAACTCTGCCCGCAATTTTGATGCTGATTCGAATCGATTTACAGGGCCAGGAACTTCAAATGGGCTTCATCCCTTTGTGTGGTACCTCGTTTTCTTCCGCTGCCATTTTTTAGCTCAAGCCTGCCTACATCTTGCTTTTTTTTAAATAAAATTACAAACTGTCCCCTCACTGCACCCTACTTGTGGAGAAACTTTCGATTTCGACTTACCCTATTGGAAAGAAGCCCAAATCTCGGCCTTTTGTTCCATACTCAAAGTGATTTTGGCATTTCTGAGAAAATTGTTTTTCTACTGGCTTGCAAAATCAGATTGATGCGGAAATTTTGCATTCTGTCGTTTCTACAGGATCCCTAATTACTACATGGAATATTTCATTTGCCTCGGAATAAGCTAATTCTGTCGGTTTGATGATAACTTGGAGAATTCCTAATTCGTAAATTTATATATATATATATATATATATATATGTATGTATGTATATATATATATATATATATATATATATATATATATGTATGTATGTAGCATGTTATCTACCTTTTATTTTTTCTTTTACCAGGTGTTGTTACGTATATAGTTAATTGCCATATACGAGTGTATAGAAATACAGTGTGTAGCAAACGATACGACCAACCGAACCAATCAATAAAATGTATTTGCATTGCGTGTGCTTCGCTTTCGGCGATTGAAAATATCTGAATAAAAGTTCGATATTTATACGAGTATCAACTTTTGACCCCCAATCCAATTCATCAGTGCTTAACGCAAAGTTTATTATTCTTCAACCAAGAAATGAATCATGTAAAACTTTTCCATAAAAATAGAATTATCTCTATGCAACGCCTATTTAGCACAAAACAAATTAACCTAAGAAAAACAAGCCAAATGCAAAAAGATCTCCACTCATATAAAAAGTTATCGGTCAAAAACAAAATTCCGAAACAGATAGCATTGAGTTGTACAAATCTTTGTCGATAAAATATTCCTGGACTGTTTCAGACTATCAAACTTAATTTAACAAAAGGATGATTTGTTTGCAACATTTACAGTAAGTGCACACTATCTATTGTTGTAGACGTTAATATTGTTCCTTTTGTTCTTATTGACCAGACAAAATTGGTTCAATGTTATTTCTCTAGTATTATATTTTCACAATTTGCATGATGTCACTTTGTTTGTCTACTATATGTTATATTTACTGATATATCTATCTTTTCATTCTACATTGAATTTTAATTTGATTAAAATTGAGAATGATTACTGTTGTAGTCCAGTGACTTCAAAAGCTTTTCCCTATAACTTAATATTTGTTTCGAAGAACTAAAGTAGCGAAGACCCTCTCATTTTTGATTTCTCCAATTTTCAGCACATAGCGGATCAGCATCAACCGAGGTGAGTATTTGTGGGCCTAGCGTGCTAATTACATGCAGACACGCAAGCCCTGGGCTCTCTTTGGACGGATTCAGGCATCGACATCTGCGCTTAACAAACTCCGCTGAAGCTCGTCTTCGTTGTGGGAATTGCACAACTCAGGAGGTTGTTTACTCGCGTGGTGTTCTTTTCGCCTATTCAGCCGTTCTTTAGTTCGAGAACTTAAGCTGGTATTCAATTTGGCTACAGTAGATGATTTCTAGTACTTTCACATAGCTCTTGACGCGTTCTTTTCCCCGGTATGCACGCGAAAGTTTTGAATAAAAATAAAGTAAGAGTCTAAAAAGGTTGTCGTATGTATATGTACCCGCGCAACTAGATGGCTGAATCTCTTGAGATGGAATTCAGAGGCTAAAGCTACAAACATGCACCCACGACATTACGTGCCAAGCTGCGTTGGCCGGCCACCAGCTATTGCACCTCTAACAATCTAATCTTCGCGCCTTTTCTGCCCGAAATAACTAAATCAGAGAAATACCTACCTGGCAATGATTATTTGAAAGTGCAAAGCTCGCCAAGTTCCGACAAAGCTAGTCAAACGCGTCATTTCGCTCCAACCCTCGGATCGTGTTCAAGCTTTCGCGAATAAGTATGCAATCGAAGCCCAAAAGCTCGTATTTTCCTTCCAAGAAATGGCACCACGTGCTGGCCATGCGCTGGCCATGTGCTTGCAAAAATTGACGAATGCCTAGCACTGCCAGATTTGCGAAGGATAAAGCATTTTCGCGGACTTCATCTTTCACTTTAACACAAGAGACATATTTTCAGTCATTTTGGATTTTTCTCATAATCAATTTGTCAAAAGCAAATGAAATTTGTGTCAGCAAAGACGTTTCACCATTGTAATTCAATGAACCGAAGTTTCTAACGGCGTTTTTCACGCCTAGCATGAAACGTGCATGGCAGTGCCCCGACCAGTAGATAGCTGCCATTTTGTCGTAAACGGCAGCAAACGTATGATAAATGGCAGCCAACATATGATGAATATAAACAAACATATGCTAAATGTAAACAAACATTTGACGTTGTCCCGTAGAACCGCGGGCCGTACTTGATAGTGCGCCTATATATGAAACATTACCTACTGGGTGTACCTATACTGTGGGACTGGCGAACCTGCCGGACTTAGGAGGTGTGTGGGCGATCGAGTGGAAAACGAAAAAAAGAAGAAAAAGTCGATCGTGAGATCTTGTTGGTTGCGGATTAAATACCGGAGTAAGTCTTTTGGTCTTCGCGCCTAGGCAGCGATTAATAATAGGTTGCCGCGAGTGATAAGCGCTTTACAAGGGCGATTCGGCCCACGAACGAGCGGTTGTGGCGGGTCCGCCGCGTGCGAAACGCAAAAGGCTGGAAAACCACAAATGCTTAAAATCTGTGTGCCGACAGGCGGGCGGGCGAGTCAACGTTCTGGAATTGTTGCGAAGATCGTTTGGAGCGAGCGCTGCACGCCTCGAGATGTTCGCCCTTTGCCTTCGTGTTCGCAGCGCACCTCAATATTCACCACGGTCAAACGACGGCAATCGCGGTAGCGCTGGCAGACCACACTTGTCTTATACAACACGCCGACCTCCCCGCATCGGAGGAGCACTATCCAACGTTAGCGGAGACTGCACCAAAAAGTATATCAGCCCCAGCAGCCCGAGAAAAGTTAACACAAAAAAAGGTTAATAGTTCAATTTAAGTGTGTTTTATAAGACATGATGACGTAGTATTGAAAGGATTCATTTGTAATCTATTACGTATCAAAAACTAAATTCATATTATCCTCGCGCCTTTTCTGCCCGAAATAACTTACTCCCTGAAATACCTACCTGGCAATGATTATTTGAAAGTGTAAAGCTCGTCAAGTTCCAAAAAAGGTATTAAAACGTGTCATCTCGCTCCAACCATCGGATCATGTTCAAGCTTTCGCGAATACGAGTGATCGATCGTGTCACGCTACGCGAAAAAAGTAGCTTTCGATGTTCGACGTGCCGGAAATGGTGCGTGAGTGGGAAGTTGCGATCGAGAGTGCACACAGGGAGGACGGTTGGACGAGCCGGAGAAGGAAAAAACACGTTTGGTTGTAACTCTGTGCGCGGCCATCGCGCTGATTAATTAGGGAAGACGAAAATTGACGAGAATCGAGCGACCATCGAGCGGTCGAACCGAACCCCATTGTCAAGGGTTGAGTCGAAACAGCGACTTAAGAATCGCCGAACAGCAGGTGAGCGCCGCCGGATCAATTGGGAGGCGCATAGTGGAGTGCCACATGGAGCCCGAACCCATCGGAATACGAGCGCCCCATGGAGCCGGCATGGCCGAATCGCCGTTGTGCGATGAAAAAGGATTGCCACGCATGCCACGCGGTCAAACGAAATAATTTCGAACTATCAGGTATTTAAAGAAAAACAAGCGAAAAGCATCATCCATGGAGGTGCAGGCTAAGTTGCATCCAGCTATAATATAAAAGTGAAAAAAATGATGAAAAGACTAAAATTGCTCTCGTAGAACTTGATAAAATGAAAATGTTGAGAAGTGTCATAAATAATTAATTATAAAAAAAATGTTATTGCCTGTAATGACGGAATAGTTTTTCCAAGTGAAATGAAAATGAATGTTTGTTTTTGAATTGTCTACCTATCTAAATCGTAAGAATTATTCATGTAAAATAGCGCTCAACAATCGCCTCGCAAATATGCCTAACAAGGAATAAATATAGGAATATGTAAATCTTTAAAAAACAAATGATGTGATTTTTTCCTTTTCAATGGTGACGCGTGTAGTGATGGGTTCAAGTGTTTCTCTTTGTTCCTTAAACCCACGACTCGGTGAGCTAGTCGGGGAAACCAAAAATGTTAAATCGGGACCGCCACTATGCGGTCGACTTTGTACCGGTCCCGGCGGCGCGGGTGCACACGAGGCATCCGGGGTCGAGGAGCGTCCAAAATGGTGGGGCACTCGAACTCGGATCCTCGGGTTTGTGCGCGAAGTCGGGACTGTTAAAAATGACGCCCAAGATTATGGGACCTTTCCCATATTCTTTTTTTTCTTCGTGTCTATTCTACGGCAGTATATCTGCAAAATCTTTCGTGTTTCAAGTTTTTCTTCGTAAATTCGAAAATCGTGTCGTGATGTGTTAGCTGCGTGGTAGTTTGAGTCAAGTAAGCTTTTGTAGCACTTGTTGTCACTTCATACGTTTTGATTCCGTCGCTAACGATTCTCGAAATTATCTAAACCAACTTCTTCTCGAATTTCGTAAATTTTGGCTGAAAACTGGTAGTGTCGCGCAAATCGTTCGATTCATGGGTGAATTCCTTACACATGTACTTCGCAATTTGAGTGTTCGACTTCCGGTCCCAGTACAAAAATATATTAACGTAAAATCTGAAAATTACCCGTTCCTACATCGCTGCTTTTGTGGAGAAAAACAATCACACACTTTAATATCATAAATATATAAAACTAAAGTACAAGCAAAACCAATATATTCCATTTAACCAGGTTTAATGTCTGTACAAACCTGTTAAGGTACCTTTACGTAAATGTAAAACTTTGTAAAACCTTGCAAAAACTTTGTAAAACTTTGTAAAACCTTGTACAAACTTTGTAAAACCTTGTAAAAACTTTGTAAAACTTATGTAAAACTTATGTAAAACTTATGTAAAAATATTGTAAATCGCACACACACCCTCACACACACTAATCTGTGCCGCTATCGCGTATTTACTATTTCCGTTCTTGAATATCTATCGTCGGCGTAGTGATAACGCAGGTTGGTCACTTTAGGTAGTATTAGCTTTTGAGGCGTTTCGCTTATTAGCAAGTAATCAGTATCGCCATATTAGTTTTGTATACAAACATCGTCGCGTGTAAAATATAATTTCGTCAAATTTAACTTTATTTGCGTAAATATTTAATATATATCGTATCGTATATCGTTTCTTATATAATTCTAAATTAGTATATCGATCATCGTATTAACGCAATTTTTATAAATAATATTCAATAACAACATGGACGTTCCTATGGCATTTTGGCCTAATAAGGTGTCTACACCTAATATTCCTAACCCTCGGTCTAAAAGCAGTCATTCGTTGGAGTTGGGGCGAGACAGCGCCATCAAATCAAATCCCAACAATCGGAACTCATCATATCCTATTCAAGTAGCTGAGTTGGGAGGTAGTTCGCAAGTAAATACTGCCGTGTGGTTTTGGAAATACCTACAATTAAAACCCAATTCATCTGATTGGTTAAGTTTTGAAAACGCCTTTTTGAGCAGGTATGGTTCTATCACTTCTAATGTTTTCATTTATTGGTTCGTGGACCCGCTGCCGAGTGGTTTTGGAAATACCTACAATTAAAACCCAATTCATCTGATTGGTAAAGTTTTGAAAACGCCTTTTTGAGCAGGTATGGTTCTTACACTTCTAATGTAGACATCCGTAGACGTATTGACGCTCGTATTCAACGTAACAAAGAACCCTTCATCGAATTTTTCGATGACATTGAAAATATGTCTCTTCAATTAAATAATATACTACCGGATATTGATTTGCAAATAATCTTGTACCGTAACATGCATCCGCGTCTCAGCGATCATCTGGCTGGTCGACAGTTTGGAACCACTCAGGAATTGGTTCAATGTTGTATCTCAGTTGAGTCAGTTTGGAATCTCAACAGTCCAATCCGAAAACCCGCACCCATATTGCGGCGTTCCATTGACGAAATAAGCCACAATACCCAATCCATTGGTCCTGAGTCCAATGAACCGATAGTGCCATCCGCCAATCGGAACCCGTTTCGTAGATCTAACAACTCTACCTTACAACGTCCAGTCGCTACTTCCGCTAACCATAGTGTCTGCTGGAAGTGCCGTGACATTGGACACGTTTTCTCAAATTGCCCAGAACTCGCGAAACAAATTTTTTGTTTTGGTTGCGGACACGAGGAAGTCCTCAAACGAAATTGTCCTAAATATTCCTTGTCGGAAAATTTCCAGAGGAGTGTGTCTTTC
Source organism: Oxycera nigricornis (assembly GCA_963942545.1). Lineage (NCBI taxonomy): Eukaryota > Metazoa > Arthropoda > Insecta > Diptera > Stratiomyidae > Oxycera > Oxycera nigricornis. The sequence goes on along the minus strand of OZ012659.1, from coordinate 66,620,632 downwards.
GCGGCGAACCGGTCCACTCCTGGGAACCCTAGTCTCGACATCCAAAGCGTGGCGGCCGATCACCGACAACCTTTCCAGACAAGTCGGATCAGCATCAACGTCGATAAATAACTGTACTGTTCCTTCTTCCGTGTTGACAAGAGAACTTAGTACCCAAACTGAATTCGTGCCTCAAGTCAGTCCTATCACGAACATGGGCTTAAACCATAAGTCCGAATTAATAACTTCACCCAATAACACTTCTGTTTTTCGGCTTAAACCTAATTATCGTTTTTTTTCTAATAGTCAAATTCCTAGACGTAAACGTGCAGCCTTGTACCTCTATAGAAGCCGACAACTGCGTAAAGTAGCTATTCATTCCGTGTATACAAATCAATCGAATATCGATTCTCGTCCATTTCGAAACATCCTTATTAATGGTCGTAAAATAAGCGGTCTGCTTGATAGCAGAGCCAGCATTAGTGTATTAGGTCACGGAGCTCTAGAGCTGATATCTTCCTTAAATCTTTATTTACATACTACAAAACTTCATATCAATACTGCATCCAGTGAACGAGTATCTGTATTGGGATACGTTGATACTAACGTCACTTTTGGTAACTTGACTAAACCACTTCGGTTCTTGGAAGTAGCTTCAATGAAACATCGCGTTTATTTGGGAATTGATTTTTGGAATACATTCAACATAGTACCGTTTCAAATACCCTCCATTTCAGAGGTTTCACCCATCTCTAATCCAGGGATCAATCCATTTCATCAGCTTACTACGGATCAGCAAATTCGACTACAATCCGTTATACAAACTTTTTTCTCCTTCAACGAACAAGGGCTGGGACAAACTTCCTTATTGTCACACGTTATCGATACCGGATCCGCAAAACCCATCAAACAGCGCCATTACTCTGTTTCTCCGGTGATTCAGGATCAGCTTTATCTGGAACTGGATCGCATGCTCTCTTTGGGAGTTATCGAAGAGAGTCAGAGTTCTTGGAGTTCTCCTGTTATGTTAGTTCGGAAACCGGGTAAAAATCAGCTGTGTCTAGATGCACGCCGAGTAAACGGAGTGACAATCAAGGATGCATATCCTCTTCCGCTAATTGACGGACTTTTATCGCGTTTACAATCCACTAAGTTTGTTGCTACTTTGGATCTGAAGGATTCCCTTATCTGCTCATTCACGTGAAAAAACCGCTTTCACTGTTCCTGTTAGAACTTTGTATCAGTTTACAGTCATGGCTTTTTGTTTGTGTAATGCACCACAAACGATGTGTCGTCTTATGCACAAAGTTATTCTTCACGAGTTCCTGAATAAAATTTTTGTGTATCTGGATGATCTACTTATTACTAGTGCCACGTTCGATGAGCATCTCGATCTATTAGGCCAAGTAGCCAACTTTCTCACGGCCGCTGGTCTCACTATCAATGTGCAGAAAAGCAAATTCCTTCAACGTGAAATAAAATACTTCGGATACATTGTGAGTGACGGAATTCTAAAAACTGATCCGACTCCGAAGTCTGCAAAGGAAGTTCGTCGTTTCATGGGAATGGCCGGATGGTATCGACGCTTCATTCTTCGATTCGCTATCATTACCGCTCCTTTAACGGACCTACTGAAAGGCAAACATTCCTTCAAGTGGACTGATGCTGCGGAGAACGCTTTCCAACAGATTAAACAAGCATTAGTATCTGCACCCGTTCTGATTAATCCCGATTTTTCTAAACATTTTTATAGTCAATCCGATGCTTGAACTATTGATAGTGTCCTTTTTCAAAAGGATAACTGGTATCGAACATCATATTGCTTTCATGTCGGGCAAACTCAATGCCGCTCAGCGTTATTACACTATAAGTGAGCTCGAATGTCTCGCTGCGGTACAGAGCGTAAAAAAATTTCGCGCTTACATTGAAGGTCTGCCTTTTACTATAATCACGGATCACGCCAGCCTAAAATGGCTGATGAACCAACAGGATTTGTCCGGCAGATTGGCTCGTTTAAGTCTGAAACTACAAGGTTTTGATTTTCAAATCAAACACTGTAAAGGCTCGGTCAATGTTGTTCCCGACGCGTTATCGCGCAAATATGAAAACGTTTCATCTATCAGTATGTTCCCTATATCCATCACTAATTCCGACCCGATTCTGCCTGAACATTCGTACCTATCGTCTATTCTTATCGATTCTGCTTTTCAGGAAGCTTCTTATGTAGAACGCATCGCGATTATTGAGCGCGAACCCGATAAGTTTTCCAATTTATGGGTACGAGACGGTAAAATATACATAAATACTGGTGTCCTGTCGAATAACGATGTAAATATTCCGCAAATTAAATTATGGGTCCCGGATAGCCTGCATGAACGTCTAATTGCCCAATCGCATAACCTTTCGTTAGCTTCACATTATGGGGTTCATAAAACAGCAGAAATTCTTTGCCGTTACTATTACTGGCCACATCTTAAGTTGGATGTTATCAAGTATATTCTTCACTGCGCTATTTGCAAACAAACCAAATCCAGTAATCAAACGTTGAGACCTCCGTTAGGCGAAATGCGTGTTTCTGAACGACCATTACAACGAATATTTATTGTGCCATGTTGATTTTTCTAGTGTACATTGGTATTGTAACATCTCTGTCAAGGATGCAAAAGGTAATAGTATAGCACTCGAAATCTATTTTGCACATATATTTACTGAGTATATCTCTTCCTAATATACCATCAGTTTCAATTGGAAAGTCCTCATCTACTATGTGAAAAGTATTTATTATCATCTCATTCTCGATGATAAATTGTTGTTGGGTTGTTCGCAGAGACATTGTAGTCTCTTCTGTTATGCCCGTGAGTTTACATTTATTTTCGGGCTGGATATCGATATTTTTGCGAATTAAGCTATTACTTTTTAGTATTGATATGTCTGCACCTGTAACCAATAGTAGCTTCAGGTGTCTATTCTCATTATTGTTATAAATGTTTACATAATTAGTGCTAATACCCGTTATTCTATATATTCTGTTAATATCATTACGTCTATTTATATGGATATTGGCTTTATTTACTATTGCTCTACTGGGGGGTTGCCTAGTTCCTCTCGGGAGCTTGTCAAGTTTCCCTCGTCTGCTATTACGCGAATTCTCCTAGTGTTATTATTATTCGAATTATTTCTATTATTGTGGTTATTGCTATTTCTATAGTTGTTAAAATTTCTATTTGTTTGGAAATTTCTAGCGTGGGTAAAATTTCTATAGTTGTTATTTTGGTTATAGGCGTGTCTATTACTGTTGACATTTGGATTGTTTACATATCGATTATTTTGAAAGTTATCGCGTGGCCTATGTCTGAAATTTTGGGTGTTATAATCATTTTTGCTAATGTTGTTCATATTTCTATTATTCGAATACCTATTGTATCTGTTTATATGTAAAACACTATTTTGCTGCGTTTCAGTACTCTCAATTTCTGTTGCAAGAGAAATTGCTTCACTTAAATTCTTAGGCCTGGCAGCGAATATAGTCTCCCTTATTTGGTCGTTCAGACTGTTTTTGAACACTGTCAATGCGTATGTATCATTTACGCTTTGTATGGCTTGTTTTGCAGGCTGAATGGGGTTTGGACCTAGTTCACCAATCTGAAGCTGATTTAACTCATTGACTAAATTCAATATTTTGTCTTTGTATACAAAAATTGGTTGTCGCTTTTGTGTGATTGTGGATAGCTGTGTGTGGATTTGGGGAACAGTTTTCGCGTTTTTGTATTTTAGTCTTAGCTCAGTTTCAAAATTATCCAAGTCTGTAATGTCTGAGGTGTTCAATGACGTCCTAACATAAGGGCTAAGTTTTACATGTAAGACAAAGTTTAATAGTTCTGTTCTCCCTGCTGGTGAAAGTTTTTTGACAATCAGTTTCACTACGATTAGAAAAGTCTCCAGCTCAGAAAATTTACCGTCGAAGTTCGGTATTGTTTTGATGTTTGTGATTCAATATTAAATTTTGCCATTGCAGCATAAGTTATTTTCTCTTCTATTTTTACTATTATATTTTCCGCGTTCAACCGTGTGATTAGTGCCGAAATTAGTGCTAGAATATTTCTATCAACAATCTTTCTAGCATATTTCTTTTGTTTGCTATTATATATGTAAAGGAACACTAAGACTATTGAAAAGTTGATCGTGGTACTTATAGTTTGCTTGTATTCAATCAAAATGTTTGAATTTGTATTACATTTATTGCCCATTTTATTTATGAATTATATCTATTATTTCTTTTGTTTATATTATTTTTACCCCTTTTTTGTATTGAATTTTATTTTATATTATTTGAGTTTGTAACTATTTAACCTATTCGTGAAATTAATTTTATATTCTTATGTCGAGATATGGATCAATCAATGTAAAATCGCCTTTTCGCGTTTGTAAGCTTTGCCTCCCCGGCGCTTCAGCTTGTTAATCTTTGGTGGTTCTGCTCTCGGCTTCCTTACGAATTCTTCAATATTTCTAGGTCGTGGTCCGGGTAGTGGTGTTGGATCGTACTTAGGTGCCTGGGATATTGGCATCGGCACGTACTCCTCTTGTCTATGCTGTGTTGATTCGTAGAATTTCGCGCCTTGTGTTAAACATCTATCGAATGCTCGATAGAACTCTTCGTCTGTACTAATTTCACGGATTTCGCCTTCTTCTACGCCGTCTAGTGCTCCGGAACGTGCAGAATCGCGAGTCGCAGGATCGTGGGTCGCAGGATCGCCATGTAATGTAATTATCGTAGGTGGAGTGCGTGGTTGACCAGGTGATGGATGCGCCTCGGGTGCTGGACGCTCTACGTGTTTCTCTTGACGCCTTCTACGATATTCTTCTAGAGAAATGATCTTCTTCTCACTGTGAAAGAAGTTATTCTCAGAAAAAAAAGCAGCAAGGATTTTTAGGGACCTATCGGCAACTAACTTATTGCCACATGTTTGGCGCAGTCCAAAAGAACAGGCAGCCGATATTTCTAAGTTTTCAAATTGCCGAATTCAAAGGCAACTTGCAGTCTGCCGAATAAGGCAGACTTCACTCAAGTATTCCTGTTAAACGTTTTGCCGATGTGACGGCAAAAGTTGCAGTGTGAAAACAAACAACTTCGTTCAACTAAGGAACAATTATGAGCCCAGTGCCAGCTTCGTTCCTTCTTTTTATTTACAATTTTCTTTCAAAATTTGCTTATTCTATAAAAATTCCTACTCTAGTCTTAAATCTACTTACCATAACCAATTGAACGCGATTCAAGTTAGTTCCCACGGGGTTCGTCGCATCCAATATAGCTTGCTTTGCATTGACCCAATTAACGTCGCATAAGTTATATTTTTGTTTACTCTAGGTCCAATGTTCTACTAAGAGTTAACATGTCAATGTAGGTTTGAGGATGTGCTTTGATGTCATAGAGAGCTTACCGAAGCTTGTGTGAGAAATTACTTAGAGCAGCTTGTGTGGGAAATTAGTTGTGTATGGGCTAGTTCCAGGTTTGTAACTATGAATACACTTTTCGTAATGTTGTACACAAATCTACCGGTTGTTCACCACATTTCTTAATGTTTGGTTTCCAAGCCATTCGAAATGGTTCTGAGTATTCCTTGCTTAGGAAATTATCTTCTCTTTCGGACGGACAAATAAGTATTATGGAACGTAATGATAAATTACGTGCAATACAGAATACAGTAGCCCATAGGATTCAGGAAGCTTACCAAAGAGGTAAGCGTCGATACGACTTGCGTAGCCGACCTCGCGTTTTTGCTAACAGCCAAACGGTTTACGTTCGTAACCACATTCTTAGTAAGGCCACCGACAACTTCGCCGCCAAACTTGCCCCGAAGTTTGTGCCTGGAGTTATAGTTCGGCCGGTAGGACAAGTCGCATACGAAATTCGAGACCTGTCTGGAAAGTCTATGGGAATATGTCATGTACAAGACATAAAAAAATTACTTTTTGTAACTTATCTAATTTAGCCTTCATTTCATATCGTACCTTATAGTACCTTATCGTAGGTAGTAATACATACCCCTATCTTCTGATTATCGTTAATAGTTTTGGATTAGTGTTAGTTTGTTTTGTGATAGGTTGCAGATATAACATTTGTGTGATTAGGTAGGGCGTGATCCCTTATAAGAGTAGCATTCCAATGAGTTTTCCTGATGGCCTCGTGCATGGCGTTTGTTGCAGCAATTAAGATTAATATGACATTTTGAATCAAGCAAGGTACCTTTTTGGATCGCAGTGATCTGACCCAAGCGTGAAATATATAAATTATATGCAAGGTGTTTCAAAGAAGGGTCGAATTAATTGGTTGAAAGAAGCAAGATTTTTGCTGGAAACGCAGCAGGCTGCCAACACACTCATGGCTCACGCAGCAGCCAGCGGTCTGTTATATTTATCGAATTTGTGAAATAGTGAATGTAAAACGCAAAATAATATTCTGATCATTAAAAATGGTCTTTAGTTATAAATTGCAACCAATAAGGTTATTGTTATTTAAATGAAAATAAAAAAAAAACAAGGGATGTGATTTTTCATTGGTGACGCGTGTGAGAATGGGTTCCGTTGTTCCTCTTTTTCTAAAACCCACGACTCGGTGAGCTAGTCACGAAAAATGTTAAATCGGGACTGCCACTATGCGGTCGACTTTGTGCCAGTCCCGGTGGTGCGTGTACACACGAGGCATCCGGGGTCGAGGAGCGTCCAAAATGGTGGGGCTCTCGGTCATGGATCCTCGGGTTTAAGCGCGTAGTCGGGATTGTGAAACTACTGTATGATTTAGTGTTTTTAATTTGATTAGCGTCTCAAGATTTATTTTCCATTTGGGATGACATAAATTTGAATTTATAATCGAATGTGTGGCTCCTGTGTCGACTATAATTTTTAAAGGAAAAGTTTTTGTTTTTACAACTATATAGGGTGATGTGTGTTGGAGGCTCGGGAACGAAAATTTTCTGAATGGTATTTTTCCTCTTTCTTGTTACTTATATTATAAGATCCTTCCATTGGTTAAGGCTTGCAATAATTGGAATGATGATTTTGCCAGTTATTATTATTATACCTTATCAAACGGTCTATAATTATTGTGTCTAGTATTATTGTTGTTGTTATTATTTTGATTGCAATGTATTGCTATTATTATTGAATTGAAAATTACGATAATTGTTACTATTGTTTTTATTGTTATTGTTTTATATGTTGATTATTAGAGTAGGAATTTCGGTGAAGTTGGCCATTATAAGTTCCACGCTGCAAATCATGAGGTTGATTGTGATTACTATTTTAGAAAAAGTTTGAGTTGTAATTAGGCCTAAATGAACTAAAATTCCTGTTTTGATTTGGATTAAGATTCCTGTTTAAATTTAAATTTCGATTTAGATTTGAATTAAAATTACTATTTCTACCTTGTGTAGTTGGAGTTAGGAATGCGTAGCCACATTCGTGAAGAAAATAATACATTCTTCAAGACTGCTGGGATTTCGACAATGCAGTATATATCTCATTGGCTCTGGGAGTTTATTTTTAAAAATTACCACTGCGGAAGCTTTATTTGATTCAATAGTGCTATGTAAGACTGCTTCGTCCTGAAGAGTCTGTTTGGACTTGATGTCAAGTCTTTTAAAAACACTTTTTATTTCATTATAAAAATCTACACTGTTCGTTTTAAATCGAGTTGCTCTCAGTTCATCGAACAGTTCTTCGGTAGTTAATCTGTCTCCAAAGTTTTAGATTAGCGTTGTTTTAATTTCTGCCCAAGACCTTATGTGAGCATTTATTTTGATCACTTCTCTGACTTTTCCTCTTAATTTGGACTTTATTTTTTCCGAAAAAATACTTTGCGAGGGTTGATCCTATCTAGTAAGCAGAGGGTGATTTTAATCTATTAGATGGATGAAATTCCGGAGATCTCGATAGTCTCCGTTAAATTCGGGAAGTTTACTTAGATATTTAAGTGGATCCAATGGTAAGGGATAACATATTGGAACTGTTTTGATCAGGGGTTTGTTCACTGAAGAAATTTTGGACGATATCCATTCCGTTAAACCATATTCTGAACCGTTTTCTGCATCGGACATAACACGGAATTAGTGTTCGTCCTTTGAGTTTGAAGTCGACACAATATTAGTATATGTTACAAATATTTTTACACAGTATAAAAGGAAGGAAACCAAATCTTTTCAACGATAAAGTCTATATATATATATATATATATATATATATATATATATATATATATATATATATATATATATATATATATATATATATATATATATAAACGTAAATGTATATGTATTTATCCGTGGTATTTTAAAAAAAGTGGATAAATTTACGTTAAAAATCACTGCAGAATGGTTATAAAAATTAAATTTTGGAAAAATAACGTTCTGAACTTAAACCTATTCCTTACTATTCCTAGGGGTTGATTGCAGTTGGCAGTCTGCTTTGGAGTTCTGTTGGGGCCTCGGTTGTTGATTCCTCTGATTCTTCTGCTTTCTTCTGATTTTTTGTTGCTTGTCTTCGGAATTATTTCGCCACTTATTTCCATTTTTTCCAGGAAACTTTTTCGTGATTTGTAACTGCGTACACTTTCGGATAACTTGTATTTATGCACAATGCACTGTTTGCAACTGCTTTAGGTTTTTCTGTTTTTCACTTCCGAAGCGGGGGTCGCGATAATTCGCAAAATCTTTATACGCGTTTGGATATTGAAATACCGACGTTCCTTAACGCGCGTGTATCTTACGGACTGCGACAATTTTATATTTCGTTTCGCAAATATTCAAAACAATAAAAGGGAATATATATATATATATTCCGAACTTGCGATCAGAAAAAACACAAAACTTATCTTTTGGAACATATATTTGGCGATCTAGAGTCGCGTGATCCTAACTTACGTCTAAATATTACACATGAGGATTCTTCTACCGAAACCTCGCACTCTTTTCTAACTTACTTAAGAGGCGATCGTATCCTGATTTAAACTATCCATAAATAACATATTTGGCGACAGTCTTCATAAAAGTTCACGAGAACGACATTTATGAAGACAAACGCGACTTGGTTATCGCAAGTGTAACATAATAAATTATCTCAATGCAACCCTTAAGAAACGTTGAGTGTCGACGCGAAGATATTTATGCGTATCCTAGTGTGTGGTGCAGAGTCGATTCTGCAATTATGGAGGAAATGATACACGGGTATGCAATTATGCATAAGTAATCCGAAACGTCTTGAGTTCGGGTTTTAGGAATTGCATGTAAAGGAAATCCTGGGAATGGCAAGTGTCGTAGGAAATATTGGGAATGGCAAGTATCGTCATATAAAAGCTCTAGGGATTGTAACTCTTAACCCCAAATAGACATCAGGTGGATAGCTAGTCTTCTTTGAGTGCCGAAGACACGAATTAGAGAGTACTTCTATCAAACCAATTTGGATCCAACACTGCCTAGGGAAGCTTACTTAGAATTCCTTATAAACATTATTCCTTATTTACTCGATAAGATTCCTCCAACTATACTTAATACTTTGAATAGAGCTCCACCCCCTTTTAAATTTGGGAGAATGTATTAGCTTCGTAACAATTTTTACAAAATTTAAAAACTGGCATGAAATAACGGAAAATTTTGGTGTCTCTTGATTTATGAATGGCGATAAGAAACAAAACCAAGTTATGCACGGTACGAAATTGTGATCGCATCAAAAATTTGTAGGTTTTAGCTGCACATTGGTAACTTGTAATATTAAAAATAAAATTCAAAATGAAATGTTATAAAAAATACAAACTAAAAACATATTAGAAATCTTCCCAAGTTTACAATTCCGATTTGATTTTCGAATACAAAAACGTCTTGTTTTATGTCGTCTTCAAAGAAGCCTTCAAAAATTAAAGTAAAGAAATTTCAAAATAACAACAGAAAGGTAGGAGGCAGAAACCCACAATTAAACGTCTATTAGTTAGCAACACCTAAACGTATGGCAACATGTTCTAGCAATATCAAAATGGGTAGCAAATGAATTAAATCTATGATTATTGACTTATTTCTTTGCTAATAGCTACCTTGCAGTAAAATAAAACATTGAGTCTAGGATTAAGCTAGTTTTCATGTACGACCTAAGAGTGATACCACGTAAATAATGAAAAAAGTGTTTTTCTAAACCAAAAAAAAATTTCGTGATATAAATTATAAAACACAGAAGCGTTTTGTATACCGCACTTAAAAGTTTAAAAAATAACGGGCTCGATGTGGAGGAGCCAAATTGACTTGGAAGAGAGGATTCGACACATCTGCCGTTAGGTTCTCGATTGCTGGAAATACGCCTTCTTCGACAATTTCATTATATTTGGCAGCATTCGCAGATCCTTCGAGAATAATAAGAAGCCCTACGAGATTATGTAGGATACATCACCAAACCATCACATAGGAGGAATGCTTTACCATTGCTTGGATATATTCGTCCGACTGTCGTTCACCGGGTCTGCGTCTTACTCGCAATGTTCCATCTGGTCCAATAAAATTGAATTTCGATTCATCCAAGAAAATGATTCGTTTCCAATCCTCAAGGGTCCAGTTTTTTCGTTCTTTGCACCATTCAAGACGAGATTGTCTCATTTGTTTGTTCAAAAACGGCTTATTCGCTGGGCGACAAGATCGTTAACCCATCTCGTTCAACCTTCTTTGGATTGTTCTGGTACTGCAAGGCTTATTCATAGAGTTTGACAACTCTGCCCGCAATTTTGATGCTGATTCGAATCGATTTACAGGGCCAGGAACTTCAAATGGGCTTCATCCCTTTGTGTGGTACCTCGTTTTCTTCCGCTGCCATTTTTTAGCTAAAGCCTGCCTACATCTTGCTTTTTTTTTTAAATAAAATTACAAACTGTCCCCTCACTGCACCCTACTTGTGGAGAAACTTTCGATTTCGACTTACCCTATTGGAAAGAAGCCCAAATCTCGGCCTTTTGTTCCATACTCAAAGTGATGTATTTTGGCATTTCTGAGAAAATTGTTTTCCTACTGGCTTGCAAAATCAGATTGATGCGGAAATTTTGCATTCTGTCGTTTCTACAGGATCCCTAATTACTACATGGAATATTTCATTTGCCTCGGAATAAGCTAATTCTGTCGGTTTGATGATAACTTGGAGAATTCCTAATTCGTAAATTTATATATATGTATATATATATATATATATATATATATATATATATATATATATAAATATATATATATATATATGCAGCATGTTATCTACCTTTTATTTTTTCTTTTACCAGGTGTTGTTACGTATATAGTTAATTGCCATATACGTGTGTATAGAAATACAGTGTGTAGCAAACGATACGACCAACCGAACCAATCAATAAAATGTATTTGCATTGCGTGTGCTTCGCTTTCGGCGATTGAAAATATCTGAATAAAAGTTCGATATTTATACGAGTATCAACTTTTGACCCCCAATCCAATTCATCAGTGCTTAACGCAAAGTTTATTATTCTTCAACCAAGAAATGAATCATGTAAAACTTTTCCATAAAAATAGAATTATCTCTATGCAACGCCTATTTAGCACAAAACAAATTAACCTAAGAAAAACAAGCCAAATGCAAAAAGATCTCCACTCATATAAAAAGTTATCGGTCAAAAACAAAATTCCGAAACAGATAGCATTGAGTTGTACAAATCTTTGTCGATAAAATATTCCTGGACTGTTTCAGACTATCAAACTTAATTTAACAAAAGGATTATTTGTTAGCAACATTTACAGTAAGTGCACACTATCTATTGTTGTAGACGATAATATTGTTCCTTTTGTTCTTATTGACCAGACAAAATTGGTTCAATGTTATTTCTCTAGTATTATATTTTCACAATTTGCATGATGTCACTTTGTTTGTCTACTATATGTTATATTTACTGATATATCTATCTTTTCATTCTACATTGAATTTTAATTTGATTAAAATTGAGAATGATTGCTGTAGTAGTCCAGTGACTTCAAAAGCTTTTCCCTATAACTTAATATTTGTTTCGAAGAACTAAAGTAGCGAAGACCCTCTCATTTTTGATTTCTACATAGCGGATCAGCATCAACCGAGGTGAGTATTTGTGGGCCTAGCGTGCTAATTACATGCAGACACGCAAGCCCTGTGCTCTCTTTGGACGGATTCAGGCATCGACATCTGCGCTTAACAAACTCCGCTGAAGCTCGTCTTCGTTGTGGGAATTGCACAACTCAGGAGGTTGTTTACTCGCGTGGTGTTCTTTTCGCCTATTCAGCCGTTCTTTAGTTCGAGAACTTAAGCTGGTATTCAATTTGCTACAGTAGATGATTTCTAGTACTTTCACATAGCTCTTGACGCGTTCTTTTCCCCGGTATGCACGCGAAAGTTTTGAATAAAAATAAAGTAAGAGTCTAAAAAGGTTGTAGTATGTATATGTACCCGCGCAACTAGATGGCTGAATCTCTTGAGATGGAGTTCAGAGGCTAAAGCTACAAACATGCACCCACGACATTACGTGCCAAGCTGCGTTGGCCGGCCACCAGCTATTGCACCTCTAACAATCTAATCTTCGCGCCTTTTCTGCCCGAAATAACTAAATCAGAGAAATACCTACCTGGCAATGATTATTTGAAAGTGCAAAGCTCGCCAAGTTCCGACAAAGCTAGTCAAACGCGTCATTTCGCTCCAACCCTCGGATCGTGCTCAAGCTTTCGCGAATAAGGGTGATCGATCAGGCCACGCTACGCGAAAAGTAGCTTTTCGATGTTCGACGTGCCGAAAATGGGGAGGGAGTAGAGAGGTGCGTATGGACTGGCCACAGTATAGGTAGACCCAGTATGCAATCGAAGCCCAAAAGCTCGTATTTTCCTTCCAAGAAATGGCACCACGTGCTGGCCATGCGCTGGCCATGTGCGTGTAAAAATTGACGAATGCCTAGCACTGCCAGATTTGCGAAGGATAAAGCATTTTTGCGGACTTCATCTTTCACTTTAACACAAGAGACATATTTTCAGTCATTTTGGATTTTTCTCATAATCAATTTGTCAAAAGCAAATGAAATTTGTGTCAGCAAAGACGTTTCACCATTGTAATTCAATGAACCGAAGTTTCTAACGGCGTTTTTCACGCCTAGCATGAAACGTGCATGGCAGTGCCCCGACCAGTAGATAGCTGCCATTTTGTCGTAAACGGCAGCAAACGTATGATAAATGGCAGCCAACATATGATGAATATAAACAAACATATGCTAAATGTAAACAAACATTTGACGTTGTCCCGTAGAACCGCGGGCCGTACTTGATAGTGCGCCTATATATGAAACATTACCTACTGGGTGTACCTATACTGTGGGACTGGCGACCCTGCCGGACTTAGGAGGTGTGTGGGCGATCGAGTGGAAAACGAAAAAAAGGAGAAAAAGTCGATCGTGAGATCTTGTTCATCATCATCATCAATGGCGCACCAGCCCAAATCGAGCCTTGGCCTCCCGAAGACACTGCCTCCAACTGTCTCGGTCCAGCGACCGCGTCCTCCAATTAGCGAGTCCCAGCAAGGATTCGCTGTCGTTGTCAACTGCATCCTCCCATCGTTTGCGTGGTTTTCCTGGTGGGCGGCTTCCTGTTGCTCGGCCTTTCATGGAGCGTTTGGGAATTCGCCCGTCATCCATACGCTCCACATGGCCAGCCCACTGAAGTCGTAGCAGTTTCGTCAGAATCGATACCGGTGGCTCGTCATAAAGAGCGTACAACTCATGGTTGTACCGGATTCGCCAGTCCGGTCCGTCCTTCACGGGCCCCAGAATACGTCTCAAAATGCGGCGTTCGAAGACGTCAATCCTTTTTTCTGAGGCTTGAGTCAAAGTCCATGTTTCACATCCGTAAATCAATACAGGACGGATGATCGTTTTATAAACGCGCAGCTTATTTTTTCGGTGCACTTTGTTATTTTTAATCACCGAGAGGACTGAAAAATATATTTTATTGGCTAAACAAATTCGCCGTTCAATTTCGTCCTTTTCATTCCCGTCTTTGGCGAGGTTGACACCAAGATAAAGATCTCGTTGGTTGCGGATTAAGTACCGGAGTAAGTCTTTTGGTCTTCGCGCCTAGGCAGCGATTAATAATAGGTTGCCGCGAGTGATAAGCGCTTTACAAGGGCGATTCGGCCCACGAACGAGCGGTTGTGGCGGGTCCGCCGCGTGCGAAACGCAAAAGGCTGGAAAACCACAAATGCTTAAAATCTGTGTACCGACAGGCGGGCGGGCGAGTCAACGTTCTGGAGTTGTTGCGAAGATCGTTTGGAGCGAGCGCTGCACGCCGCGAGATGTTCGCCCTTTGCCTTCGTGTTCGCAGCGCACCTCAATATTCACCACGGTCAAACGACGGCAATCGCGGTAGCGCTGGCAGACCACACTTGTCTTATACAACACGCCGACCTCCCCGCATCGGAGGAGCACTATCCAACGTTAGCGAAAACTGCACCAAAAAGTATATCAGCCCCAGCAGCCCGAGAAAAGTTAACACAAAAAAAGGTTAATAGTTCAATTTAAGTGTGTTTTATAAGACATGATGACGTAGTATTGAAAGGATTCATTTGTAATCTATTACGTATCAAAAACTAAATTCATATTATCCTCGCGCCTTTTCTGCCCGAAATAACTTACTCCCTGAAATACCTACCTGGCAATGATTATTTGAAAGTGTAAAGCTCGCCAAGTTCCGAAAAAGCTATTCAAACGCGTCATCTCGCTCCAACCATCGGATCGTGTTCAAGCTTTCGCGAATACGAGTGATCGATCGTGCCACGCTACGCGAAAAAAGTAGCTTTCGATGTTCGACGTGCCGGAAATGGTGCGTGAGTGGGAAGTTGCGATCGAGAGTGCACACAGGGAGGACGGTTGGACGAGCCGGAGAAGGAAAAAACACGTTTGGTTGTAACTCTGTGCGCGGCCATCGCGCTGATTAATTAGGGAAGACGAAAATTGACGAGAATCGAGCGACCATCGAGCGGTCGAACCGAACCCCATTGTCAAGGGTTGAGTCAAAACAGCGACTTAAGAATCGCCGAACAGCAGGTGAGCGCCGCCGGATCAATTGGGAGGCGCATAGTGGAGTGCCACATGGAGCCCGAACCCATCGGAATACGAGCGTCCCATGGAGCCGGCCTGGCCGAATCGCCGTTGTGCGATGAAAAAGGATTGCCACGCATGCCACGCGGTCAAACGAAATAATTTCGAACTATCAGGTATTTAAAGAAAAACAAGCGAAAAGCATCATCCATGGAGGTGCAGGCTAAGTTGCATCCAGCTATAATATAAAAGTGAAAAAAATGATGAAAAGACTAAAATTGCTCTCGTAGAACTTGATAAAATGAAAATGTTGAGAAGTGTCATAAATAATTAATTATAAAAAAAATGTTATTGCCTGTAATGACGGAATAGTTTTTCCAAGTGAAATGAAAATGAATGTTTGTTTTTGAATTGTCTACCTATCTAAATCGTAAGAATTATTTATGTAAAATAGCGCTCAACAATCGCCTCGCAAATATGCCTAACAAGGAATAAATATAGGAATATGTAAATCTTTAAAAAACAAATGATGTGATTTTTTCCTTTTCAATGGTGACGCGTGTAGTGATGGGTTCAAGTGTTTCTCTTTGTTCCTTAAACCCACGACTCGGTGAGCTAGTCGGGGAAACCAAAAATGTTAAATCGGGACCGCCACTATGCGGTCGACTTTGTACCGGTCCCGGCGGCGCGGGTGCACACGAGGCATCCGGGGTCGAGGAGCGTCCAAAATGGTGGGGCACTCGAACTCGGATCCTCGGGTTTGTGCGCGAAGTCGGGACTGTTAAAAATGACGCCCAAGATTATGGGACCTTTCCCATATTCTTTTTTTTCTTCGTGTCTATTCTACGGCAGTATATCTGCAAAATCTTTCGTGTTTCAAGTTTTTCTTCGTAAATTCGAAAATCGTGTCGTGATGTGTTAGCTGCGTGGTAGTTTGAGTCAAGTAAGCTTTTGTAGCACTTGTTGTCACTTCATACGTTTTGATTCCGTCGCTAACGATTCTCGAAATTATCTAAACCAACTTCTTCTCGAATTTCGTAAATTTTGGCTGAAAACTGGTAGTGTCGCGCAAATCGTTCGATTCATGGGTGAATTCCTTACACATGTACTTCGCAATTTGAGTGTTCGACTTCCGGTCCCAGTACAAAAATATATTAACGTAAAATCTGAAAATTACCCGTTCCTACATCGCTGCTTTTGTGGAGAAAAACAATCACACACTTTAATATCATAAATATATAAAACTAAAGTACAAGCAAAACCAATATATTCCATTTAACCAGGTTTAATGTCTGTACAAACCTGTTAAGGTACCTTTACGTAAATGTAAAACTTTGTAAAACCTTGCAAAAACTTTGTAAAACTTTGTAAAACCTTGTACAAACTTTGTAAAACCTTGTAAAAACTTTGTAAAACTTATGTAAAACTTATGTAAAACTTATGTAAAACTTATGTAAAACTTATGTAAAACTTATGTAAAAATATTGTAAATCGCACACACACCCTCACACACACTAATCTGTGCCGCTATCGCGTATTTACTATTTCCGTTCTTGAATATCTATCGTCGGCGTAGTGATAACGCAGGTTGGTCACTTTAGGTAGTATTAGCTTTTGAGGCGTTTCGCTTATTAGCAAGTAATCAGTATCGCCATATTAGTTTTGTATACAAACATCGTCGCGTGTAAAATATAATTTCGTCAAATTTAACTTTATTTGCGTAAATATTTAATATATATCGTATCGTATATCGTTTCTTATATAATTCTAAATTAGTATATCGATCATCGTATTAACGCAATTTTTATAAATAATATTCAATAACAACATGGACGTTCCTATGGCATTTTGGCCTAATAAGGTGTCTACACCTAATATTCCTAACCCTCGGTCTAAAAGCAGCCATTCGTTTGAGTTGGGGCGAGACAGCGCCATCAAATCTAATCCCAACAATCGGAACTCATCATATCCTATTCAAGTAGCTGAATTGGGAGGTAGTTCGCAAGTAAATACTTCCGTGTGCATTCCAATCGAGTCTGATTTCAGTCAAGGGCCATTATTCGTGCCCAACCCTAATCTTACATTCCCTGTTGAGGGAATTGACACAACTAGGTCCTCATATTCAGTTGCGTCACCTTCAAATGTTCCTCCATGCTGCGGGAGAGAGCATTCCAACTCTTCGTTCCGAACACATGTCCCAATCTTCCGATGGGGTATCTGTTTTGACGGATCCACCTCAGGTCTCCATGCAGAGACATTCATATTTCAAGTGGAAACACTTTCAAAAACCTGTCAAGTACCATATCCCGAATTAATCGTAAATTTTCATTTATTGGTTCGTGGACCCGCTGCCGTGTGGTTTTGGAAATACCTACAATTAAAACCCAATTCATCTGATTGGTTAAGTTTTGAAAACGCCTTTTTGAGCAGGTATGGTTCTATCATTTCTAATGTTTTCATTTATTGGTTCGTGGACCCGCTGCCGAGTGGTTTTGGAAATACCTACAATTAAAACCCAATTCATCTGATTGGTAAAGTTTTGAAAACGCCTTTTTGAGCAGGTATGGTTCTTTCACTTCTAATGTAGACATCCGTAGACGTATTGACGCTCGGATTCAACGTAACAACGAACCCTTCATCGAATTTTTCAATGACATTGAAAATATGTCTCTTCAATTAAATAATATACTACCGGATATTGATTTGCAAATAATCTTGTACCGTAACATGCATCCGCGTCTCAGCGATCATCTGGCTGGTCGACAGTTTGGAACCACTCAGGAATTGGTTCAATGTTGTATCTCAGTTGAGTCAGTTTGGAATCTCAACAGTCCAATCCGAAAACCCGCACCCATATTGCGGCGTTCCATTGACGAAATAAGCCACAATACCCAATCCATTGGTCCTGAGTCCAATGAACCGATAGTGCCATCCGCCAATCGGAACCCGTTTCGTAGATCTAACAACTCTACCTTACAACGTCCAGTCGCTACTTCCGCTAACCATAGTGTCTGCTGGAAGTGCCGTGACATTGGACACGTTTTCTCAAATTGCCCAGAACTCGCGAAACAAATTTTTTGTTTTGGTTGCGGACACGAGGAAGTCCTCAAACGAAATTGTCCTAAATATTCCTTGTCGGAAAATTTCCAGAGGAGTGTGTCTTTCGCGGCGAACCGGTCCACTCCTGGGAACCCTAGTCTCGACATCCAAAGCGTGGCGGCCGATCACCGACAACCTTTCCAGACAAGTCGGATCAGCATCAACGTCGATAAATAACTGTACTGTTCCTTCTTCCGTGTTGACAAGAGAACTTAGTACCCAAACTGAATTCGTGCCTCAAGTCAGTCCTATCACGAACATGGGCTTAAACCATAAGTCCGAATTAATAACTTCACCCAATAACACTTCTGTTTTTCGGCTTAAACCTAATTATCGGTTTTTTTCTAATAGTCAAATTCCTAGACGTAAACGTGCAGCCTTGTACCTCTATAGAAGCCGACAACTGCGTAAAGTAGCTATTCATTCCGTGTATACAAATCAATCGAATATCGATTCAGCAAGGATTTTTAGGGACCTATCGGCAACTAACTTATTGCCACATGTTTGGCGCAGTCCAAAAGAACAGGCAGCCGATATTTCTAAGTTTTCAAATTGCCGAATTCAAAGGCAACTTGCAGTCTGCCGAATAAGGCAGACTTCACTCAAGTATTCCTGTTAAACGTTTTGCCGATGTGACGGCAAAAGTTGCAGTGTGAAAACAAACAACTTCGTTCAACTAAGGAACAATTATGAGCCCAGTGCCAGCTTCGTTCCTTCTTTTTATTTACAATTTTCTTTCAAAATTTGCTTATTCTATAAAAATTCCTACTCTAGTCTTAAATCTACTTACCATAACCAATTGAACGCGATTCAAGTTAGTTCCCACGGGGTTCGTCGCATCCAATATAGCTTGCTTTGCATTGACCCAATTAACGTCGCATAAGTTATATTTTTGTTTACTCTAGGTCCAATGTTCTACTAAGAGTTAACATGTCAATGTAGGTTTGAGGATGTGCTTTGATGTCATAGAGAGCTTACCGAAGCTTGTGTGAGAAATTACTTAGAGCAGCTTGTGTGGGAAATTAGTTGTGTATGGGCTAGTTCCAGGTTTGTAACTATGAATACACTTTTCGTAATGTTGTACACAAATCTACCGGTTGTTCACCACATTTCTTAATGTTTGGTTTCCAAGCCATTCGAAATGGTTCTGAGTATTCCTTGCTTAGGAAATTATCTTCTCTTTCGGACGGACAAATAAGTATTATGGAACGTAATGATAAATTACGTGCAATACAGAATACAGTAGCCCATAGGATTCAGGAAGCTTACCAAAGAGGTAAGCGTCGATACGACTTGCGTAGCCGACCTCGCGTTTTTGCTAACAGCCAAACGGTTTACGTTCGTAACCACATTCTTAGTAAGGCCACCGACAACTTCGCCGCCAAACTTGCCCCGAAGTTTGTGCCTGGAGTTATAGTTCGGCCGGTAGGACAAGTCGCATACGAAATTCGAGACCTGTCTGGAAAGTCTATGGGAATATGTCATGTACAAGACATAAAAAAATTACTTTTTGTAACTTATCTAATTTAGCCTTCATTTCATATCGTACCTTATAGTACCTTATCGTAGGTAGTAATACATACCCCTATCTTCTGATTATCGTTAATAGTTTTGGATTAGTGTTAGTTTGTTTTGTGATAGGTTGCAGATATAACATTTGTGTGATTAGGTAGGGCGTGATCCCTTATAAGAGTAGCATTCCAATGAGTTTTCCTGATGGCCTCGTGCATGGCGTTTGTTGCAGCAATTAAGATTAATATGACATTTTGAATCAAGCAAGGTACCTTTTTGGATCGCAGTGATCTGACCCAAGCGTGAAATATATAAATTATATGCAAGGTGTTTCAAAGAAGGGTCGAATTAATTGGTTGAAAGAAGCAAGATTTTTGCTGGAAACGCAGCAGGCTGCCAACACACTCATGGCTCACGCAGCAGCCAGCGGTCTGTTATATTTATCGAATTTGTGAAATAGTGAATGTAAAACGCAAAATAATATTCTGATCATTAAAAATGGTCTTTAGTTATAAATTGCAACCAATAAGGTTATTGTTATTTAAATGAAAATAAAAAAAAAACAAGGGATGTGATTTTTCATTGGTGACGCGTGTGAGAATGGGTTCCGTTGTTCCTCTTTTTCTAAAACCCACGACTCGGTGAGCTAGTCACGAAAAATGTTAAATCGGGACTGCCACTATGCGGTCGACTTTGTGCCAGTCCCGGTGGTGCGTGTACACACGAGGCATCCGGGGTCGAGGAGCGTCCAAAATGGTGGGGCTCTCGGTCATGGATCCTCGGGTTTAAGCGCGTAGTCGGGATTGTGAAACTACTGTATGATTTAGTGTTTTTAATTTGATTAGCGTCTCAAGATTTATTTTCCATTTGGGATGACATAAATTTGAATTTATAATCGAATGTGTGGCTCCTGTGTCGACTATAATTTTTAAAGGAAAAGTTTTTGTTTTTACAACTATATAGGGTGATGTGTGTTGGAGGCTCGGGAACGAAAATTTTCTGAATGGTATTTTTCCTCTTTCTTGTTACTTATATTATAAGATCCTTCCATTGGTTAAGGCTTGCAATAATTGGAATGATGATTTTGCCAGTTATTATTATTATACCTTATCAAACGGTCTATAATTATTGTGTCTAGTATTATTGTTGTTGTTATTATTTTGATTGCAATGTATTGCTATTATTATTGAATTGAAAATTACGATAATTGTTACTATTGTTTTTATTGTTATTGTTTTATATGTTGATTATTAGAGTAGGAATTTCGGTGAAGTTGGCCATTATAAGTTCCACGCTGCAAATCATGAGGTTGATTGTGATTACTATTTTAGAAAAAGTTTGAGTTGTAATTAGGCCTAAATGAACTAAAATTCCTGTTTTGATTTGGATTAAGATTCCTGTTTAAATTTAAATTTCGATTTAGATTTGAATTAAAATTACTATTTCTACCTTGTGTAGTTGGAGTTAGGAATGCGTAGCCACATTCGTGAAGAAAATAATACATTCTTCAAGACTGCTGGGATTTCGACAATGCAGTATATATCTCATTGGCTCTGGGAGTTTATTTTTAAAAATTACCACTGCGGAAGCTTTATTTGATTCAATAGTGCTATGTAAGACTGCTTCGTCCTGAAGAGTCTGTTTGGACTTGATGTCAAGTCTTTTAAAAACACTTTTTATTTCATTATAAAAATCTACACTGTTCGTTTTAAATCGAGTTGCTCTCAGTTCATCGAACAGTTCTTCGGTAGTTAATCTGTCTCCAAAGTTTTAGATTAGCGTTGTTTTAATTTCTGCCCAAGACCTTATGTGAGCATTTATTTTGATCACTTCTCTGACTTTTCCTCTTAATTTGGACTTTATTTTTTCCGAAAAAATACTTTGCGAGGGTTGATCCTATCTAGTAAGCAGAGGGTGATTTTAATCTATTAGATGGATGAAATTCCGGAGATCTCGATAGTCTCCGTTAAATTCGGGAAGTTTACTTAGATATTTAAGTGGATCCAATGGTAAGGGATAACATATTGGAACTGTTTTGATCAGGGGTTTGTTCACTGAAGAAATTTTGGACGATATCCATTCCGTTAAACCATATTCTGAACCGTTTTCTGCATCGGACATAACACGGAATTAGTGTTCGTCCTTTGAGTTTGAAGTCGACACAATATTAGTATATGTTACAAATATTTTTACACAGTATAAAAGGAAGGAAACCAAATCTTTTCAACGATAAAGTCTATATATATATATATATATATATATATATATATATATATATATATATATATATATATATATATATATAACGTAAATGTATATGTATTTATCCGTGGTATTTTAAAAAAAGTGGATAAATTTACGTTAAAAATCACTGCAGAATGGTTATAAAAATTAAATTTTGGAAAAATAACGTTCTGAACTTAAACCTATTCCTTACTATTCCTAGGGGTTGATTGCAGTTGGCAGTCTGCTTTGGAGTTCTGTTGGGGCCTCGGTTGTTGATTCCTCTGATTCTTCTGCTTTCTTCTGATTTTTTGTTGCTTGTCTTCGGAATTATTTCGCCACTTATTTCCATTTTTTCCAGGAAACTTTTTCGTGATTTGTAACTGCGTACACTTTCGGATAACTTGTATTTATGCACAATGCACTGTTTGCAACTGCTTTAGGTTTTTCTGTTTTTCACTTCCGAAGCGGGGGTCGCGATAATTCGCAAAATCTTTATACGCGTTTGGATATTGAAATACCGACGTTCCTTAACGCGCGTGTATCTTACGGACTGCGACAATTTTATATTTCGTTTCGCAAATATTCAAAACAATAAAAGGGAATATATATATATATATTCCGAACTTGCGATCAGAAAAAACACAAAACTTATCTTTTGGAACATATATTTGGCGATCTAGAGTCGCGTGATCCTAACTTACGTCTAAATATTACACATGAGGATTCTTCTACCGAAACCTCGCACTCTTTTCTAACTTACTTAAGAGGCGATCGTATCCTGATTTAAACTATCCATAAATAACATATTTGGCGACAGTCTTCATAAAAGTTCACGAGAACGACATTTATGAAGACAAACGCGACTTGGTTATCGCAAGTGTAACATAATAAATTATCTCAATGCAACCCTTAAGAAACGTTGAGTGTCGACGCGAAGATATTTATGCGTATCCTAGTGTGTGGTGCAGAGTCGATTCTGCAATTATGGAGGAAATGATACACGGGTATGCAATTATGCATAAGTAATCCGAAACGTCTTGAGTTCGGGTTTTAGGAATTGCATGTAAAGGAAATCCTGGGAATGGCAAGTGTCGTAGGAAATATTGGGAATGGCAAGTATCGTCATATAAAAGCTCTAGGGATTGTAACTCTTAACCCCAAATAGACATCAGGTGGATAGCTAGTCTTCTTTGAGTGCCGAAGACACGAATTAGAGAGTACTTCTATCAAACCAATTTGGATCCAACACTGCCTAGGGAAGCTTACTTAGAATTCCTTATAAACATTATTCCTTATTTACTCGATAAGATTCCTCCAACTATACTTAATACTTTGAATAGAGCTCCACCCCCTTTTAAATTTGGGAGAATGTATTAGCTTCGTAACAATTTTTACAAAATTTAAAAACTGGCATGAAATAACGGAAAATTTTGGTGTCTCTTGATTTATGAATGGCGATAAGAAACAAAACCAAGTTATGCACGGTACGAAATTGTGATCGCATCAAAAATTTGTAGGTTTTAGCTGCACATTGGTAACTTGTAATATTAAAAATAAAATTCAAAATGAAATGTTATAAAAAATACAAACTAAAAACATATTAGAAATCTTCCCAAGTTTACAATTCCGATTTGATTTTCGAATACAAAAACGTCTTGTTTTATGTCGTCTTCAAAGAAGCCTTCAAAAATTAAAGTAAAGAAATTTCAAAATAACAACAGAAAGGTAGGAGGCAGAAACCCACAATTAAACGTCTATTAGTTAGCAACACCTAAACGTATGGCAACATGTTCTAGCAATATCAAAATGGGTAGCAAATGAATTAAATCTATGATTATTGACTTATTTCTTTGCTAATAGCTACCTTGCAGTAAAATAAAACATTGAGTCTAGGATTAAGCTAGTTTTCATGTACGACCTAAGAGTGATACCACGTAAATAATGAAAAAAGTGTTTTTCTAAACCAAAAAAAAATTTCGTGATATAAATTATAAAACACAGAAGCGTTTTGTATACCGCACTTAAAAGTTTAAAAAATAACGGGCTCGATGTGGAGGAGCCAAATTGACTTGGAAGAGAGGATTCGACACATCTGCCGTTAGGTTCTCGATTGCTGGAAATACGCCTTCTTCGACAATTTCATTATATTTGGCAGCATTCGCAGATCCTTCGAGAATAATAAGAAGCCCTACGAGATTATGTAGGATACATCACCAAACCATCACATAGGAGGAATGCTTTACCATTGCTTGGATATATTCGTCCGACTGTCGTTCACCGGGTCTGCGTCTTACTCGCAATGTTCCATCTGGTCCAATAAAATTGAATTTCGATTCATCCAAGAA
This sequence comes from Oxycera nigricornis, assembly GCA_963942545.1. Classification (NCBI taxonomy): domain Eukaryota; kingdom Metazoa; phylum Arthropoda; class Insecta; order Diptera; family Stratiomyidae; genus Oxycera; species Oxycera nigricornis. The sequence goes on along the minus strand of OZ012659.1, from coordinate 66,596,377 downwards.
AATGATTCGTTTCCAATCCTCAAGGGTCCAGTTTTTTCGTTCTTTGCACCATTCAAGACGAGATTGTCTCATTTGTTTGTTCAAAAACGGCTTATTCGCTGGGCGACAAGATCGTTAACCCATCTCGTTCAACCTTCTTTGGATTGTTCTGGTACTGCAAGGCTTATTCATAGAGTTTGACAACTCTGCCCGCAATTTTGATGCTGATTCGAATCGATTTACAGGGCCAGGAACTTCAAATGGGCTTCATCCCTTTGTGTGGTACCTCGTTTTCTTCCGCTGCCATTTTTTAGCTAAAGCCTGCCTACATCTTGCTTTTTTTTTTAAATAAAATTACAAACTGTCCCCTCACTGCACCCTACTTGTGGAGAAACTTTCGATTTCGACTTACCCTATTGGAAAGAAGCCCAAATCTCGGCCTTTTGTTCCATACTCAAAGTGATGTATTTTGGCATTTCTGAGAAAATTGTTTTCCTACTGGCTTGCAAAATCAGATTGATGCGGAAATTTTGCATTCTGTCGTTTCTACAGGATCCCTAATTACTACATGGAATATTTCATTTGCCTCGGAATAAGCTAATTCTGTCGGTTTGATGATAACTTGGAGAATTCCTAATTCGTAAATTTATATATATGTATATATATATATATATATATATATATATATATATATATATATAAATATATATATATATATATGCAGCATGTTATCTACCTTTTATTTTTTCTTTTACCAGGTGTTGTTACGTATATAGTTAATTGCCATATACGTGTGTATAGAAATACAGTGTGTAGCAAACGATACGACCAACCGAACCAATCAATAAAATGTATTTGCATTGCGTGTGCTTCGCTTTCGGCGATTGAAAATATCTGAATAAAAGTTCGATATTTATACGAGTATCAACTTTTGACCCCCAATCCAATTCATCAGTGCTTAACGCAAAGTTTATTATTCTTCAACCAAGAAATGAATCATGTAAAACTTTTCCATAAAAATAGAATTATCTCTATGCAACGCCTATTTAGCACAAAACAAATTAACCTAAGAAAAACAAGCCAAATGCAAAAAGATCTCCACTCATATAAAAAGTTATCGGTCAAAAACAAAATTCCGAAACAGATAGCATTGAGTTGTACAAATCTTTGTCGATAAAATATTCCTGGACTGTTTCAGACTATCAAACTTAATTTAACAAAAGGATTATTTGTTAGCAACATTTACAGTAAGTGCACACTATCTATTGTTGTAGACGATAATATTGTTCCTTTTGTTCTTATTGACCAGACAAAATTGGTTCAATGTTATTTCTCTAGTATTATATTTTCACAATTTGCATGATGTCACTTTGTTTGTCTACTATATGTTATATTTACTGATATATCTATCTTTTCATTCTACATTGAATTTTAATTTGATTAAAATTGAGAATGATTGCTGTAGTAGTCCAGTGACTTCAAAAGCTTTTCCCTATAACTTAATATTTGTTTCGAAGAACTAAAGTAGCGAAGACCCTCTCATTTTTGATTTCTCCAATTTTCAGCACATAGCGGATCAGCATCAACCGAGGTGAGTATTTGTGGGCCTAGCGTGCTAATTATATGCAGACACGCAAGCCCTGTGCTCTCTTTGGACGGATTCAGGCATCGACATCTGCGCTTAACAAACTCCGCTGAAGCTCGTCTTCGTTGTGGGAATTGCACAACTCAGGAGGTTGTTTACTCGCGTGGTGTTCTTTTCGCCTATTCAGCCGTTCTTTAGTTCGAGAACTTAAGCTGGTATTCAATTTGCTACAGTAGATGATTTCTAGTACTTTCACATAGCTCTTGACGCGTTCTTTTCCCCGGTATGCACGCGAAAGTTTTGAATAAAAATAAAGTAAGAGTCTAAAAAGGTTGTAGTATGTATATGTACCCGCGCAACTAGATGGCTGAATCTCTTGAGATGGAGTTCAGAGGCTAAAGCTACAAACATGCACCCACGACATTACGTGCCAAGCTGCGTTGGCCGGCCACCAGCTATTGCACCTCTAACAATCTAATCTTCGCGCCTTTTCTGCCCGAAATAACTAAATCAGAGAAATACCTACCTGGCAATGATTATTTGAAAGTGCAAAGCTCGCCAAGTTCCGACAAAGCTAGTCAAACGCGTCATTTCGCTCCAACCCTCGGATCGTGCTCAAGCTTTCGCGAATAAGGGTGATCGATCAGGCCACGCTACGCGAAAAGTAGCTTTTCGATGTTCGACGTGCCGAAAATGGGGAGGGAGTAGAGAGGTGCGTATGGACTGGCCACAGTATAGGTAGACCCAGTATGCAATCGAAGCCCAAAAGCTCGTATTTTCCTTCCAAGAAATGGCACCACGTGCTGGCCATGCGCTGGCCATGTGCGTGCAAAAATTGACGAATGCCTAGCACTGCCAGATTTGCGAAGGATAAAGCATTTTTGCGGACTTCATCTTTCACTTTAACACAAGAGACATATTTTCAGTCATTTTGGATTTTTCTCATAATCAATTTGTCAAAAGCAAATGAAATTTGTGTCAGCAAAGACGTTTCACCATTGTAATTCAATGAACCGAAGTTTCTAACGGCGTTTTTCACGCCTAGCATGAAACGTGCATGGCAGTGCCCCGACCAGTAGATAGCTGCCATTTTGTCGTAAACGGCAGCAAACGTATGATAAATGGCAGCCAACATATGATGAATATAAACAAACATATGCTAAATGTAAACAAACATTTGACGTTGTCCCGTAGAACCGCGGGCCGTACTTGATAGTGCGCCTATATATGAAACATTACCTACTGGGTGTACCTATACTGTGGGACTGGCGACCCTGCCGGACTTAGGAGGTGTGTGGGCGATCGAGTGGAAAACGAAAAAAAGGAGAAAAAGTCGATCGTGAGATCTTGTTCATCATCATCATCAATGGCGCACCAGCCCAAATCGAGCCTTGGCCTCCCGAAGACACTGCCTCCAACTGTCTCGGTCCAGCGACCGCGTCCTCCAATTAGCGAGTCCCAGCAAGGATTCGCTGTCGTTGTCAACTGCATCCTCCCATCGTTTGCGTGGTTTTCCTGGTGGGCGGCTTCCTGTTGCTCGGCCTTTCATGGAGCGTTTGGGAATTCGCCCGTCATCCATACGCTCCACATGGCCAGCCCACTGAAGTCGTAGCAGTTTCGTCAGAATCGATACCGGTGGCTCGTCATAAAGAGCGTACAACTCATGGTTGTACCGGATTCGCCAGTCCGGTCCGTCCTTCACGGGCCCCAGAATACGTCTCAAAATGCGGCGTTCGAAGACGTCAATCCTTTTTTCTGAGGCTTGAGTCAAAGTCCATGTTTCACATCCGTAAATCAATACAGGACGGATGATCGTTTTATAAACGCGCAGCTTATTTTTTCGGTGCACTTTGTTATTTTTAATCACCGAGAGGACTGAAAAATATATTTTATTGGCTAAACAAATTCGCCGTTCAATTTCGTCCTTTTCATTCCCGTCTTTGGCGAGGTTGACACCAAGATAAAGATCTCGTTGGTTGCGGATTAAGTACCGGAGTAAGTCTTTTGGTCTTCGCGCCTAGGCAGCGATTAATAATAGGTTGCCGCGAGTGATAAGCGCTTTACAAGGGCGATTCGGCCCACGAACGAGCGGTTGTGGCGGGTCCGCCGCGTGCGAAACGCAAAAGGCTGGAAAACCACAAATGCTTAAAATCTGTGTACCGACAGGCGGGCGGGCGAGTCAACGTTCTGGAGTTGTTGCGAAGATCGTTTGGAGCGAGCGCTGCACGCCGCGAGATGTTCGCCCTTTGCCTTCGTGTTCGCAGCGCACCTCAATATTCACCACGGTCAAACGACGGCAATCGCGGTAGCGCTGGCAGACCACACTTGTCTTATACAACACGCCGACCTCCCCGCATCGGAGGAGCACTATCCAACGTTAGCGAAAACTGCACCAAAAAGTATATCAGCCCCAGCAGCCCGAGAAAAGTTAACACAAAAAAAGGTTAATAGTTCAATTTAAGTGTGTTTTATAAGACATGATGACGTAGTATTGAAAGGATTCATTTGTAATCTATTACGTATCAAAAACTAAATTCATATTATCCTCGCGCCTTTTCTGCCCGAAATAACTTACTCCCTGAAATACCTACCTGGCAATGATTATTTGAAAGTGTAAAGCTCGCCAAGTTCCGAAAAAGCTATTCAAACGCGTCATCTCGCTCCAACCATCGGATCGTGTTCAAGCTTTCGCGAATACGAGTGATCGATCGTGCCACGCTACGCGAAAAAAGTAGCTTTCGATGTTCGACGTGCCGGAAATGGTGCGTGAGTGGGAAGTTGCGATCGAGAGTGCACACAGGGAGGACGGTTGGACGAGCCGGAGAAGGAAAAAACACGTTTGGTTGTAACTCTGTGCGCGGCCATCGCGCTGATTAATTAGGGAAGACGAAAATTGACGAGAATCGAGCGACCATCGAGCGGTCGAACCGAACCCCATTGTCAAGGGTTGAGTCAAAACAGCGACTTAAGAATCGCCGAACAGCAGGTGAGCGCCGCCGGATCAATTGGGAGGCGCATAGTGGAGTGCCACATGGAGCCCGAACCCATCGGAATACGAGCGTCCCATGGAGCCGGCCTGGCCGAATCGCCGTTGTGCGATGAAAAAGGATTGCCACGCATGCCACGCGGTCAAACGAAATAATTTCGAACTATCAGGTATTTAAAGAAAAACAAGCGAAAAGCATCATCCATGGAGGTGCAGGCTAAGTTGCATCCAGCTATAATATAAAAGTGAAAAAAATGATGAAAAGACTAAAATTGCTCTCGTAGAACTTGATAAAATGAAAATGTTGAGAAGTGTCATAAATAATTAATTATAAAAAAAATGTTATTGCCTGTAATGACGGAATAGTTTTTCCAAGTGAAATGAAAATGAATGTTTGTTTTTGAATTGTCTACCTATCTAAATCGTAAGAATTATTTATGTAAAATAGCGCTCAACAATCGCCTCGCAAATATGCCTAACAAGGAATAAATATAGGAATATGTAAATCTTTAAAAAACAAATGATGTGATTTTTTCCTTTTCAATGGTGACGCGTGTAGTGATGGGTTCAAGTGTTTCTCTTTGTTCCTTAAACCCACGACTCGGTGAGCTAGTCGGGGAAACCAAAAATGTTAAATCGGGACCGCCACTATGCGGTCGACTTTGTACCGGTCCCGGCGGCGCGGGTGCACACGAGGCATCCGGGGTCGAGGAGCGTCCAAAATGGTGGGGCACTCGAACTCGGATCCTCGGGTTTGTGCGCGAAGTCGGGACTGTTAAAAATGACGCCCAAGATTATGGGACCTTTCCCATATTCTTTTTTTTCTTCGTGTCTATTCTACGGCAGTATATCTGCAAAATCTTTCGTGTTTCAAGTTTTTCTTCGTAAATTCGAAAATCGTGTCGTGATGTGTTAGCTGCGTGGTAGTTTGAGTCAAGTAAGCTTTTGTAGCACTTGTTGTCACTTCATACGTTTTGATTCCGTCGCTAACGATTCTCGAAATTATCTAAACCAACTTCTTCTCGAATTTCGTAAATTTTGGCTGAAAACTGGTAGTGTCGCGCAAATCGTTCGATTCATGGGTGAATTCCTTACACATGTACTTCGCAATTTGAGTGTTCGACTTCCGGTCCCAGTACAAAAATATATTAACGTAAAATCTGAAAATTACCCGTTCCTACATCGCTGCTTTTGTGGAGAAAAACAATCACACACTTTAATATCATAAATATATAAAACTAAAGTACAAGCAAAACCAATATATTCCATTTAACCAGGTTTAATGTCTGTACAAACCTGTTAAGGTACCTTTACGTAAATGTAAAACTTTGTAAAACCTTGCAAAAACTTTGTAAAACTTTGTAAAACCTTGTACAAACTTTGTAAAACCTTGTAAAAACTTTGTAAAACTTATGTAAAACTTATGTAAAACTTATGTAAAACTTATGTAAAACTTATGTAAAAATATTGTAAATCGCACACACACCCTCACACACACTAATCTGTGCCGCTATCGCGTATTTACTATTTCCGTTCTTGAATATCTATCGTCGGCGTAGTGATAACGCAGGTTGGTCACTTTAGGTAGTATTAGCTTTTGAGGCGTTTCGCTTATTAGCAAGTAATCAGTATCGCCATATTAGTTTTGTATACAAACATCGTCGCGTGTAAAATATAATTTCGTCAAATTTAACTTTATTTGCGTAAATATTTAATATATATCGTATCGTATATCGTTTCTTATATAATTCTAAATTAGTATATCGATCATCGTATTAACGCAATTTTTATAAATAATATTCAATAACAACATGGACGTTCCTATGGCATTTTGGCCTAATAAGGTGTCTACACCTAATATTCCTAACCCTCGGTCTAAAAGCAGCCATTCGTTTGAGTTGGGGCGAGACAGCGCCATCAAATCTAATCCCAACAATCGGAACTCATCATATCCTATTCAAGTAGCTGAATTGGGAGGTAGTTCGCAAGTAAATACTTCCGTGTGCATTCCAATCGAGTCTGATTTCAGTCAAGGGCCATTATTCGTGCCCAACCCTAATCTTACATTCCCTGTTGAGGGAATTGACACAACTAGGTCCTCATATTCAGTTGCGTCACCTTCAAATGTTCCTCCATGCTGCGGGAGAGAGCATTCCAACTCTTCGTTCCGAACACATGTCCCAATCTTCCGATGGGGTATCTGTTTTGACGGATCCACCTCAGGTCTCCATGCAGAGACATTCATATTTCAAGTGGAAACACTTTCAAAAACCTGTCAAGTACCATATCCCGAATTAATCGTAAATTTTCATTTATTGGTTCGTGGACCCGCTGCCGTGTGGTTTTGGAAATACCTACAATTAAAACCCAATTCATCTGATTGGTTAAGTTTTGAAAACGCCTTTTTGAGCAGGTATGGTTCTATCATTTCTAATGTTTTCATTTATTGGTTCGTGGACCCGCTGCCGAGTGGTTTTGGAAATACCTACAATTAAAACCCAATTCATCTGATTGGTAAAGTTTTGAAAACGCCTTTTTGAGCAGGTATGGTTCTTTCACTTCTAATGTAGACATCCGTAGACGTATTGACGCTCGGATTCAACGTAACAACGAACCCTTCATCGAATTTTTCAATGACATTGAAAATATGTCTCTTCAATTAAATAATATACTACCGGATATTGATTTGCAAATAATCTTGTACCGTAACATGCATCCGCGTCTCAGCGATCATCTGGCTGGTCGACAGTTTGGAACCACTCAGGAATTGGTTCAATGTTGTATCTCAGTTGAGTCAGTTTGGAATCTCAACAGTCCAATCCGAAAACCCGCACCCATATTGCGGCGTTCCATTGACGAAATAAGCCACAATACCCAATCCATTGGTCCTGAGTCCAATGAACCGATAGTGCCATCCGCCAATCGGAACCCGTTTCGTAGATCTAACAACTCTACCTTACAACGTCCAGTCGCTACTTCCGCTAACCATAGTGTCTGCTGGAAGTGCCGTGACATTGGACACGTTTTCTCAAATTGCCCAGAACTCGCGAAACAAATTTTTTGTTTTGGTTGCGGACACGAGGAAGTCCTCAAACGAAATTGTCCTAAATATTCCTTGTCGGAAAATTTCCAGAGGAGTGTGTCTTTCGCGGCGAACCGGTCCACTCCTGGGAACCCTAGTCTCGACATCCAAAGCGTGGCGGCCGATCACCGACAACCTTTCCAGACAAGTCGGATCAGCATCAACGTCGATAAATAACTGTACTGTTCCTTCTTCCGTGTTGACAAGAGAACTTAGTACCCAAACTGAATTCGTGCCTCAAGTCAGTCCTATCACGAACATGGGCTTAAACCATAAGTCCGAATTAATAACTTCACCCAATAACACTTCTGTTTTTCGGCTTAAACCTAATTATCGGTTTTTTTCTAATAGTCAAATTCCTAGACGTAAACGTGCAGCCTTGTACCTCTATAGAAGCCGACAACTGCGTAAAGTAGCTATTCATTCCGTGTATACAAATCAATCGAATATCGATTCTCGTCCATTTCGAAACATCCTTATTAATGGTCGTAAAATAAGCGGTCTGCTTGATAGCAGAGCCAGCATTAGTGTATTAGGTCACGGAGCTCTAGAGCTGATATCTTCCTTAAATCTTTATTTACATACTACAAAACTTCATATCAATACTGCATCCAGTGAACGAGTATCTGTATTGGGATACGTTGATACTAACGTCACTTTTGGTAACTTGACTAAACCACTTCGGTTCTTGGAAGTAGCTTCAATGAAACATCGCGTTTATTTGGGAATTGATTTTTGGAATACATTCAACATAGTACCGTTTCAAATACCCTCCATTTCAGAGGTTTCACCTATCTCTAATCCAGGGATCAATCCATTTCATCAGCTTACTACGGATCAGCAAATTCGACTACAATCCGTTATACAAACTTTTTTCTCCTTCAACGAACAAGGGCTGGGACAAACTTCCTTATTGTCACACGTTATCGATACCGGATCCGCAAAACCCATCAAACAGCGCCATTACTCTGTTTTTCCGGTGATTCAGGATCAGCTTTATCTGGAACTGGATCGCATGCTCTCTTTGGGAGTTATCGAAGAGAGTCAGAGTTCTTGGAGTTCTCCTGTTATGTTAGTTCGGAAACCGGGTAAAAATCAGCTGTGTCTAGATGCACGCCGAGTAAACGGAGTGACAATCAAGGATGCATATCCTCTTCCGCTAATTGACGGACTTTTATCGCGTTTACAATCCACTAAGTTTGTTGCTACTTTGGATCTGAAGGATTCCCTTATCTGCTCATTCACGTGAAAAAACCGCTTTCACTGTTCCTGTTAGAACTTTGTATCAGTTTACAGTCATGGCTTTTTGTTTGTGTAATGCACCACAAACGATGTGTCGTCTTATGCACAAAGTTATTCTTCACGAGTTCCTGGATAAAATTTTTGTGTATCTGGATGATCTACTTATTACTAGTGCCACGTTCGATGAGCATCTCGATCTATTAGGCCAAGTAGCCAACTTTCTCACGGCCGCTGGTCTCACTATCAATGTGCAGAAAAGCAAATTCCTTCAATGTGAAATAAAATACTTCGGATACATTGTGAGTGACGGAATTCTAAAAACTGATCCGACTCCGAAGTCTGCAAAGGAAGTTCGTCGTTTCATGGGAATGGCCGGATGGTATCGACGCTTCATTCTTCGATTCGCTATCATTACCGCTCCTTTAACGGACCTACTGAAAGGCAAACATTCCTTCAAGTGGACTGATGCTGCGGAAAACGCTTTCCAACAGATTAAACAAGCATTAGTATCTGCACCCGTTCTGATTAATCCCGATTTTTCTAAACATTTTTATAGTCAATCCGATGCTTGAACTATTGATAGTGTCCTTTTTCAAAAGGATAACTGGTATCGAACATCATATTGCTTTCATGTCGGGCAAACTCAATGCCGCTCAGCATTATTACACTATAAGTGAGCTCGAATGTCTCGCTGCGGTACAGAGCGTAAAAAAATTTCGCGCTTACATTGAAGGTCTGCCTTTTACTATAATCACGGATCACGCCAGCCTAAAATGACTGATGAACCAACAGGATTTGTCCGTCAGATTGGCTCGTTGGAGTCTGAAACTACAAGGTTTTGATTTTCAAATCAAACACTGTAAAGGCTCGGTCAATGTTGTTCCCGACGCGTTATCGCGCAAATATGAAAACGTTTCATCTATCAGTATGTTCCCTATATCCATCACTAATTCCGACCCGATTCTGCCTGAACATTCGTACCTATCGTCTATTCTTATCGATTCTGCTTTTCAGGAAGCTTCTTATGTAGAACGCATCGCGATTATTGAGCGCGAACCCGATAAGTTTTCCAATTTATGGGTACGAGACGGTAAAATATACATAAATACTGGTGTCCTGTCGAATAACGATGTAAATATTCCGCAAATTAAATTATGGGTCCCGGATAGCCTGCATGAACGTCTAATTGCCCAATCGCATAACCTTTCGTTAGCTTCACATTATGGGGTTCATAAAACAGCAGAAATTCTTTGCCGTTACTATTACTGGCCACATCTTAAGTTGGATGTTATCAAGTATATTCTTCACTGCGCTATTTGCAAACAAACCAAATCCAGTAACCAAACGTTGAGACCTCCGTTAGGCGAAATGCGTGTTTCTGAACGACCATGACAACGAATATTTATTGACTTTTTAGGTCCATATCCACGGTCTAAATTAGGTAATACCCAACTCCTCGTGGTATTAGACCATTACACTAAATTTATATGGCTCAAGGCCATGCCGATGGCTACTTCAGAAGCAGTCGTTCGTCTCCTCACTGAAAGTATATTCCATACTTATGGAGTGCCTGAATATCTTCATTCTGACAATGGAGTTCAGTTTACTTGAAAAATATTCTCCCAACTCATGACTGATTACAGTGTTACCCATGTGTTTTCTCCACGGTACTCCCCTCAATCAAACGCGTCTGAGCGCACTAACCAATCCATTTTGTCTGCCATTCGATCATACATTGGGAATGATCATCGCAATTGGGATGGACATTTGGGGGAATCTTGTGCCGCTTTTCGTAATGTTGTGCACGAATATACCGGTTGTTCACCACATTTCTTAATGTTTGGTTTCGAGCCATTCGAAATGGTTCTGAGTATTCCTTACGGACGGACAAAAAAGTATTATGGAACGTAATGATAAATTACGTGCAATCCAGAATACAGTAGCCCATAGGATTCAGGAAGCTTACCAAAGAGGTAAGCGTCGATACGACTTGCGTAGCCGACCTCGTGTTTTTGCTAACGGCCAAACGGTTTACGTTCGTAACCACATTCTTAGTAAGGCCACCGACAACTTCGCCGCCAAACTTGCCCCGAAGTTTGTGCCTGGAGTTATAGTTCGCCCGGTAGGACAAGTCGCATACGAAATTCGTGACCCATCTGGGAAGTCTATGGGAATATGTCATGTACAAGACAGAAAAACGTAACTAATTTTGTTTATCTTATTTATTTTAGACTTTATAACATATTGTACCTTATAGTATCTTATCGTAGGTAGTAATATATAGAAAATATGGTATCTTCTAAATATCTTCAATAGTTTTGGGTTTGAGTAATAAGTTGCAGATATAACATGTAGTGTTGTAAATTAGGTAGGGCGTGGTTCCGTATAAGAGCAGCAGTCCAATGAGTTTTCCTGGTGGCCTCGCGCGTAGCGATGGTTGCATCAGTGTGGACGTTGTTCTTTTCGTTTTGGTTAGGCTAAAGTATCGTTTTGAAATTAACGGTCCAATGAGTTTTCCTGATGGCCTCGCACGTATCATTGGTTTCATCAGTGTGGACGTTGATCCTTCATCGTTTAAATAAAAGTAAATTTAATTAGGTGTATCGGCAACGCTATTGTCGGTAGTTCTTTGGTCCGTATAATATTTGGGTTTGGAGTCATAAAATGCTAGAGAATTTACGACTTCTGGGGTCCCTTAACTAGTCTGCGTTGAGTGTTGACGTCTGTTTATAATGTAAATATTTTGGTGTAGTATATAGGTGTATATATCAGATTATGTAATTAGGCTCACACGAAGTGAGAATTTTTTGTTTGTTTTCTAACTATAGTTTCATGATCTTCGGTCTGTTTCATTAATCATCTTTCCAACACGCCAGTGTTTCATTTTGTTTAAAAACTCAGTAACCCGCCGTCGACAGTTTCCGTTCCTTTTTTAGGCTAGTTCGACTAATTAGTTAGTTTTGAAGGCTTATTTCGGGTAAAACTGTCGATCGAGTGGGTTTACCTTAACGTAATACCGTATCGAGAAACTTGCGTGAACATGTAGGATGATTTCGACGTTAATACGTTTTGACTTCATCTGCTGAGCTTCACGTAAGACTTCCCTTTTGTTAAACCCTCATGGTTCGTTTGAGCGAGCATGATGATTTCGACGTTTAGACGTTTTGACTATATCTGCCTAGCCTCATACCAACCATGAGATCTTTCCTTACTTAGAGTTCATTCATAGCCCGGCTTATCGTGGAGAGACTCTTCTCAGGGCGGGGTCATCCCCACGTTTGTTACGTATCATAAACTAAATTCAAATTATCTTCGCGCTTTTTCTGCCCCAAATAACTTACTCCGTGAAATACCTGCCTGGCAATGATTATTTGAAAGTGTAAAGCTCGCCAAGTTCCGAAAAAGCTATTCAAACGCGTCATCTCGCTCCAACCATCGGATCGTGTTCAAGCTTTCGCGAATACGAGTGATCGATCGTGCCACGCTACGCGAAAAAAAGTAGCTTTCGATGTTCGACGTGCCGGAAATGGTGCGTGAGTAGGGAGTTGCGATCGAGAGTGCACACAGGGAGGACGGCTGGACGAGCCGGAGAAGGAAAAAACACGTTTGGTTGTAACTCTGTGCGCGGCCATCGCGCTGATTAATTACGGAAGACGAAAATCGTCGAGTATCGAGCGACCATCGAGCGGTCGAACCGAACCCATTGTCAAGGGTTGAGTCAAAACAGCGACTTAAGAATCGCCGAACAGCAGGTGATCGCCGCCGGAGCAATTGGGAGGCGCATATTGGAGCGCCACATGGAGACCGCACCCATCGGAATACGAGCGCCCCATGGAGCCGGCCTGTTTGAATCGCCGTGCTGCGATGAAAAAGGATTGCCACGCATGCCACGAGGTCAAACGAAATAACTTCGAACTATCAGGTATTTAAAGAAAAACAAGCGAAAAGCATCATCCATGGAGGTGCAGGCTAAGTTGCATCCAGCTATAATATAAAAGTGAAAAAAAAAATGATGAAAGACTAAAATTTATCTCGTAGAACTTGATAAAATGAAAATGTTGAGAAGTGTCATAAATAATTAATTATAAAAAAAATTGTTATTGCCTGTAATGACGGAATAGTTTTTCCAAGTGAAATGGAAATGAATGTTTGTTGAATTGTCTACCTATCTAAATCGTAAGAATTATTTATGTAAAATAGCTGTTAACAGTCGCCTCGCAAATATGCCTAACAAGGAATAAATATAGGAATACAGGGTGGGCCATCTACATGTGACCCATCTAAACTCTTAATGACTTTGACATACGTTGTCAAATCGACAAACGTCATATCACGGTTTATGCATCATTTCAAGAAGTTATTTACCATGGATAACTATACTCCACCTGAACGCGCTGAAATTGTTCAGCTATACATCCAAAAAAATTGCTCGATCGTGGCTACTCAACGTGCGTTTCGTTTAAAAAATAAAATCAAAAGTGCTCCCGCAAAAAACGCCATAAAGCGTTTGTACGAAGAATTTATATCAAGTGGTAGTCTTAGTCATGTCAGGCGCCCAAATAAAGCAAGACCAAGGCGTTCCGATGAAAATGTCGCTGCCGTACAGGCCAGTGTTGAAAGGTCTCCGGAAACATCGAGTCGACGTAGATCTGCGCAGTTAAACATCCCAAGATCCACTCTCTGACGCATCATCCATAACGATTTGAATTTATACCCGTATGAAATACAAGTGACAAACACAATCGAGCCACAGGACAAACCGCGTCGGGTTGCATAGGGACAATTTTGTGTCAACATGGCCGAGAATGACGGTGGTTTTTGGCGACAAATCATCATGAGTGACGAGGCACATTTCTTACTGAATGGAACGGTAAACAAACAAAACTGCCGCTACTACGCCACTGAAAACCCACAAATAATCCACGAAAAGCCTCTCTATGACCAAAGAGTGACCGTTTGGTGTATTTCCACGAAATTTGTGATTGGACCGTACTTTTTCGAGGACGAGCGATCGAAGCCAATTACCGTCAATGGAGACCGTTATCGAGCCATGATGATCGATTTTTCGATGCCAATTGTGCATATAAAACGAATGCGTAACTTCTTGTTCCAACAGGATGGCGCGCCATGTCATACTGCAGCCGCCACGATAGATTTATTGAGGTCAATCTTCCCTGGTCGCTTGATATCCAAAAATGGTGATTTTGGCTAGGCACCGCGTTCGCCCGATCTGACGCCGCCCGACTTCTATTTGTGGCAATTTTTGAAATCCAAAGTGTACATCAACAAACCACGGACTTTGGCTTAACTTAAAGCAAACATCGAACGTGAAATAGCGGCGATACCAAAAGCTACGCTCGAGAAAGTGACAGAAAATGCCGAAAAAGAGCACATTTTGTCATCAGCAAAAAGGGCGAGCACTTGAGCCAAATAATATTTTAAAGGTTATTGATATGTATCTCCTTGGATTAAAATAAATGCCTGTGCAAAAAAAAAATCAAGTTGTCTTTTCCTAAACAATTTTATTAAAGAATCGCATGGGTCACATGTAGATGGCCCACCCTGTATGTAAATCTTTAAAAAAAAATGATGTGATTTTTTTCTTTTCAATGGTTACGCGTGTAGTGATGGGTTCAGGTGTTTTTCTTTGTTCCTAAAACCCACGACTCGGTGAGCTAGTCGGGGAAACCAAAAATGTTAAATCGGGACCGCCACTATGCGGTCGACTTTGTACCGGTCCCGGCGGCGCGGGTGCACACGAGGCATCCGGGGTCGAGGAGCGTCCAAAATGGTGGAGCACTCGATCTGGGGTCCTCGAGTTTGTGCGCGAAGTCGGGACTGTGAAAAATCTCCTGAATTATCCACCAGTCTTAGATGCAAATAAACATCTAATGTAGAAATAAATAAAAGCAAAGAAAAATTATTAATATGATGGAATAAACACATAAAAGTGATGTGATTGTTTTCTTTTGCATTGGTTGCATGTGTGCGAATGTGGTTCGGGATTCTTCTTGTCTGTTTCCAAAAACCCACGACTCGGTGAGCTAGTCGCGGAACAAAAAAATGTTAAATCGGGACCGCCACTATGCGGTCGACTTTGTACCGGTCCCGGCGGCGCGTGTACGCACGAGGCATCCGGGGTCGAGGAGCGTCCAAAATGGTGGGGCACTCGAACTCGGATCCTCGGGTTTGTGCGCGAAGTCGGGATTGTGACAAATGGCGCACAAATTTATGGGACCTTTCCCATATTCTTTTTTCCTTCGTGTCTATTCTACGGCAGTATATCTGCAAATTCTTACGTGTTTCAAGTTTTTCTTCGTAAATTCGAAAATCGTGTCGTGGTGTAATAGCCGCGTGGTAGTTTGAGTCAAGTAAGCTTTTGTAGCACTTGTTGTCACTTCATACGTTTTGATTCCGTCGCTAACGATTCTCGAAATTATCTAAACCAACTTCTTCTCGAATTCAGTAAATTTTGGCTGAAAACTGGTAGTGTCGCGCAAATCGTTCGATTCATGGGTGAATTCCTTATACATGGACTTCTCAATTTGAGTGTTCGACATCCAGCCCCAGTACAAAATATATTAACGTAAAATCTGAAAATTACCCGTTCCTACATCGTTGCTTTTGAAGAAAAAGGCAGTCATACACTTTAATATCATAAATACCTAAAAAAAAACAAATTACAAAACCAATATATTCCATTTTACAGGTTTAATGTCTGTACAAACCTGTTAAGGTACCTTTAAGTAAATGTAAAACTTTGTAAAACTTTGTAAAACTTTGTAAAACCTTGTAAAAATCATGTAAAATTTATGTAAAAACTTATGTAAAACTTATGTACAATCTTTGTAACAATTTTGTAAATCGCACACACAAATCGGTGCCGGTATCGCGTTTTTTATATTTCGGTTCTTGAATATCTATCGTCGGCATAGTGATAACGCAGGTTGATCACTTTAGGTAGTATTAGCTTTTGGGGCGTTTCGCTTATTAGCGAGTAATCAGTATCGCCATATTAGTTTTCTATCAAAATATCGTCGGGTGTAAAAATAATTTCGTCGAAGTTAACTTCCCTTACGGAAATATTTAATATATATCATATGTTATACCGTCACGACGCTATAACTTTGAATGATTTTTTATTTTCAATATAGTTTTTTTTCATAATCATGGAAAAAAATTTTGCCGCTTTGTTTTCAAAACCTGATAAGAATGTATAAATTTTAAAACCATTTATTACTGTGTTGTGCAATTCAGGTTAAAAACATATTTTTTATGAAAAAAACCCTGACTTTTTGCATTTTCTTCTATTAAATTGCAAAAAAAACGGCTGCAACGAATTTTTATAATGTTAAACAAATCACAAAGATGTTATGACACGTTGATTCACACCTTAATGATGCAAATATTATATCTAGTTCGTGAAATATAGTGAATGACAGAAATGACCTTGAAGATCATGATGACTGTTAATGATTTTTTATTTTTTATTTAATGTTTTTTTGTGAGAGAAAGCTTTGATAATGTTTTTCCAAACACTGTTTGGAGTATATAAATTTTATAAAAATTTATTACTGTGTTCCGTAAATCAGGTTAAAAATTTCTTGTTTATGAAAAAAAACCTAAATTTTTGCACTTTATTAAATTAAAAAAACGGGTTCAACAATTTTTTAAAAAATTCGACAGGTTTACAAAAATGTTAATGCGCGTCCATTGAACCTTAAGCGATGCAAATCGTATGTTTGGTTCGCGAGATATAAGGCATGACAACAACAATAACAAATAAACAATAAATTTTTAATTTGATTTTTGGAACACAGTACTCAATTTTTATAAAATACATATACTCCGAACAGTGTTTGTAAAAACAACATCAAAACATGTTCACATGATTGCGAAAAAAATTAAATAAAAAATAAAAAACCATTAACAGTCATCATGATCTGCAAGGTCATTCCTGTCATTCGCTGTATCTCACGAACCAGATATAATATTTGCATCATTAAGGTGTCAGTCGACGTGTATTAACATTTTTGTGATATGACATGACATTATAAAAATTCGTTTCAGCCGTTTTTTTTAATTTAATAGAAAAAAATGCGAAAAGTTACGTTTTTTCCATAAAAAATATTTCTTTAACCAGATTTGCACAGCACAGTAATAAATGTTTATAAAATTTATACATTCTTATCAGTTTGTGATTCAAGCCAACCAATTGGACTTTAATTTTACTGCGTTGTCTTATACCCTATTGGTTATCGTGGGAACTTGAATTATTAATTTTTTAATATGATTTCCTGGTTTTTTCTTTCGTTTATACGAAAACAAACAATTTTTTAACAACAAAAATGAGTTCGTAATTTCGCTGTTTTAATATATATAGGTATGTGTAATTCTAGTTCCGACATTTTTGAGTTTTAGGTTTTCGATCATTACAAATGAAGATGTGTGTAACACCACCCATCCACCTTTTGTCAGGAGGTTTACGTTATATATGGGGTTGCAGAATTTGTGCTTGTACCACGGTGATTTGTTTCTTTCGTTAAAGGCAATAATGCATCATTTCAAATATGATTGGGATGGTTAGTGGTCATTTTAATTGAATAGTGTCAGATTTTTTGTTATACCGTTTTTCATGTAGAGGTAAATTAATAATATTACATGTTAAACCATCTAATGTCGTATTTACGAGTAACCTACCACTTGCACTTATGCTACTACGCAGTAAATTTGCCTGCCCTTAATATGTGCATCATTTATAAATATGACAGATTTCCCCGAAAATTGATTCTTGTATTTAATTTTTCAACTTATGACATTATTTTCTATTGAAAACTCACTATTAAATGCCTTTCTCGCATCGCGGTTTTGTTATAAATTCGAAAAAATCCTTCGATTAATTGTAATTTTGTCACCCTTATAAGTAAATGATACCGTTATGTGAGAAAACATCTTGCTTCTTGGCACTGATATAGATAATGAGTTTTCTTATACTCTATATAATAAATGATATCTTGAGGTAAAATTGGTGTAAATAGCTGTAGCTAAAAATCAAGAAATTATTGATATTTAAATAATGTTGGAAATCAATTCTTGTCTGATGGACTGATTCTTTTGTTTCTTCCTTTGAACAATGAGCCTGTACCGAAAAAAAGTTCAAGAAAAATTAGGCTTGTGCATTAATTTTTTTTTAAATAGTACTTCCGAATAGTACAATTCATCGCGATAAAAATAATTGCTTGAAACAATACGAGTAGCATTTTTGTTTGTCTTTTAAAATGATTATTAGAGTCCACATAGCTATTGACTGAAATAAAGTCAATGACAGTGCGTATTCCTCAAACTTCTACTTCTTAATTCCGCCCATCTAGTATTTCATCTTCTTAGACTTCTTATCCTTGTTTTTCATGTTAAAATGGTAGCGAGTATAGTGTAAATAACGATGAATCAGTGGAGGACGTTTTGTATGACTCTAAAGTTAGAGAGCAAGAAAAAGGCAACAATAAGACGAATAATACCACTTATCGAAAAAACCGTACAGAAACAGTAAGGAACTATATGAAATGAATCCGAAATGTGGGAGCCTTAACTCTTATACGAAATATATTATTTTTTATATTTTGTCGTTTGATGTTGAGGATGTGATAGAAGGAAGTTACGTCGCCATATAACACCTTATAATTGTTTCATATTCTTTCAACTTTTAAACATTAAATGCAACATAGTTGCGCATCTCTAATTGTTTACTTTTAGCTTTTATTCATTAAACGTACATACGTCTCAAGATTTATCTCAAGTAGCATACAAAGCTGCCCTCTTAATCCATTTCGAATAGCTTATCTAAAGTAACGTACAATGTTGCATCTCTCAACTCAATATCTGGGCCTATGAATTTTCACTAAGCGCGACACTTTGTTCTTTGTTCTAAATTCTAATCAAGTCAGCAATAAGAGTTTAAAAAAGAAATAATATTGTTTAGTTAACAGTCAGTCTGTTTATAACGCGTTCCAGAAGTGTTTCTTTGATTAATAAAAGTCGGTTTTCTTTGAAAATAAAAAGCTGTTTTATTTAGGTAGACTTTGACGACATCTTATTAGGATTGTATTATATTCGTGCAGACAAACCGTGTGTTCTGGATGTGAGGCATTCACTAAAGCCTATGGTCGATTTTTAGGCCAATATATTTGCTGGTCTATACCACCTTGAGGTTGTGTGGTTAGAAAATACTAATCAGTTCTTATTTAAAGGAATGTTTAATTTCACCGACTTTAACTAATTTACCTTCTTCCGAACCTCTTACTCTTTGGGGGCACCGTTTTCAATATTTGTTTGTTTGCTTAGTACTTAGTCACAGATTATGAATATCAGTACACAAAGTTTTAGAATTTTATGAATTTTTATTTATAAATGTTGATAAACGTTTACTGTTACTTCCTGAGAATATCTAACGGTAAGGCTGCCAAAATTTGAGTTTTTTGATAGTTTTAGTATTTTAAATTTTGTTTTTCAGTTAAGGGACCACTCTACTGTTAAAGTGTTAAACACGCAACTTTTAAAAGAAAATGATTAAAAAAACTATTATTGATATCAGCCTGAAAGTAAGAGTACTTCTTCATTGAAGTCAAAAATTAATAGTTTATCGTACAAAAATTTTTGAAGCAAACTGATCGCCATGCACGCAGTCCAAAGATAAAAATTAAAACTGCGCCTCGTAATATCTTGGCCAAAATATCCACCTGCAAGCATATACCAAGAAAAATTATTTCAATCTTGGTTATAAAAAACAGAAATAACCTATTGTTGCAGCAAAGACAATTTTATTGACGATTCGGTGCACGTCCAAACATAGGTGTGTCGATTTGCGTCATATTCGCAATCGAAAATAATGATTCCCAAATCTCCAAAACATTTTTTTAAACTCTGATAGAAGGGTATTTCTCCTTTTCAATACTTCAATACTTCAACAATTTTACGACGCGCAATGAATAAGTTCGTTTCGAAAAAAAGCGTTTGAATTTTTTTAACGAAATTTTTTCACGCATCCCAAAAACACGACGGCAAAGTTTATTATAAAATTTGATAATATTGGATATATATTTACTTCGTTCGATGATTTTTTGTCTTTTACGTGAATATATACATTTAAAAAGTAACATACTACACAATATACAGTTTTTCACGAAAGATGTTCGTTCGGGCTTGCGAGCGCTGTAAAAAGAGAAATATTGTAAATATCGATCTGAAATTTTAAACATGTATTGTTGAAGCATATACAGTCTGTCAAGTAAGAGCGTGGTTGACTTCACCGACAGGTAATGAAAGATTTCGCTCTAATTCCTTCGCGAGCCGATAGAGGGAAGCTTTGTCCTTGATGCATTGTCAACAAAGATTCAGTTGTCGTTGATCTTTTGAAAGAGAATCACGTTAAACGCCATGAGTGCTAAGTACGCGTCGCGCTACGAGGCTGTGTTCCTTTGCATCCACCCGAAAGGTCCCAAAATGTCGCAATCAGCGGCTGCTAAATATATGAGAAAGTCGAAGGTATTTGTACAGTAGTGGATACAGCGATATAAAGTGGCTAAAAATGTCGATGATTTACCAGAACGTGGCTCGATAGGAAAAGTGAACAAAAAAGATGAAAAAAGAATAGTGAATCTGTTTTCGCGGAATCCTGCTTCAACACTGCGGCAAGGACAAGCAAAATTAATGGCAAAAGGTTTAGATACATCCTACGAAACTATCCGAACCCATCTTCGTACTCATGATCTGAAATGGCGCAACACAATGAAGAAGTCTCTGTTGACTGAAAAACATGTGACAAAGCGACTCGCTTGGGCGCATGAGAATATTGATAGAGATTTTGAAAATGTCATTTTTACTGATGAATGTTCTATATGAGCACGTTCTGTCCTCACGCGAGCCTGGTCAACTTCCACCAATAGGCTTGTTCAGCGGACCGTAAAACATGGAATAAAAGTGCATCTTTGGGGCTGCTTCTCAAAGCAGGGATTCGGCACTTTGCACCTCTTTACTGACCACCTAAATGCCGAGAAAATGATAAAATTCTACAAAAAGGCTTTACTGCCATCTGCCAAACGATGGTTCATCACAAAAAATGAAGATTGGATTCTGCAGGAGGACAACGATCCTAAACACCGCAGCAAGCTCTGTACTCAGTGGAAGACTCAATCTGGCATTGTTACATTGGATTGGCCGTCGCAATCGCCCGATGCAAATCCTATTGAAAATGTGTGGGCATATATTAAACGGAAGCTTCATGGAAGACGCACATACACTTTAAAGCAGTTGTCTTACGAAATTCGTCGGATATGGAGATCCTTGTCACTAGAATACGCCGTCAAATTAGTAGAAAGTATGCCTCGGAGATGCCAGGCAATTATCGACGCCGGTGGTGACTGGACACATTATTGACCGAATTGAATCATTGTTTGTAATGTGTACAATGTATATATGAATATGAAAGTTTCATCAAATAATTAACACGACCACGCTCTTACTTGACAGACTGTACCTATTGTAATATAAAAGAAGAAGAAATCCTTCTTTTTCAGTAGAATGGCCCCTTAAATATACTCTGAGCGTTATTTCGAAATATGTTAGACTGCTTGTTTGATTCATAAAAATTATTTCCTCCAAACTATCTGAAAAGGGATTCCATGACTGCGGCATAATCACTGAATTTGTGTTTTTGCACGGTTAATCATCAACGAGACTCATATTTATTACTTATTTTGCAGCCAAAAATCGATATATGTAATTGCATGCGAAAAATAAAAAGTATTAGAAATGATGAAACAGGAAGTAATTGAAATCCTACGAACACTAAAGAACAAAACTACTAAAAACAACATTTATACATTTTTTATAGCTATTGTTTTTCAAAATTAGGCAGTTTTTTTCATTAAAATAAAGCACGGTGCTATGAAAACTATTAAAAATCTGCTAAAATTATGCAAATATCAATAAGCTTTGATTGACTCAACAACAATGTCATAAGAATAAGAGATATCAGGTTATATCATTCGTATGAATTGTATTCACATGATGACTTTTAATGAGTTTCTTTTTATTCATGAAAAAACGGTTTGCTGATTGTTTTACAAAAATTGTTTAGAGTGTATTAATTCTATAAACATTGATTACTGTAATGAGCAGATCAGGTTAAAAATGTATTTTTTATGAAAAAACCCTAATTTTTTTATTCAACTAAAAAGCGGTTCCAGAAATATTTCTTAAAGGTTGATTGAATCACACAATTACCATTAGTCGCGTCGATTGACACCTTAAGAATTCAATCGCAGATTTGGTTCGCGAAATACAATGCATGACAGAAATTACCTTGAAGGGGCTAATACAAAAAACATTCCCAACCAAAGTTTCTCAAAAACTAATCGCGCTTCTATTGACACCTCAACGAAGTCGATACGACTTTGTTTACGTGAGTTATGCTCGTAGACAAAACTGTCCACGAACGTACGTACGTACATACACATATATAGATCCTTTTTTCTAAAAACTCTTTAAATATACACTAAACATATCAAAACGTAAACATATTTTGAAAATTTGAATTTCAATTTTAGAAGCAATTACAAGAACTTCAGCTATATAACCCGACACATACCTTGCTGAAAAAAATATTAAAAGAGGAGGGAATGAGATTTTCAATAAATGGCTGGGGTTTCCACCTCAACATTATTCATGGACTAATATAAAAGGCGTGCTGTAAAGTATGTAGCTTTAAGTCAAAATGTTAAGTTTCAAGCGTAAATATGACCGAGTAAGAACCTTCACCAATCTCAATATCGATGAATGGAAACCACTAAAACTCTCACGATTTATATACCAACAAAAAAAATCATGACAAATGTTACTTTTGATCCTGGTAATCCTGCATTAAATACACCCACAGATGTCAAGAGTGAACAGATAATGTTTCTATGTTAACGATAAAGATGTTTGCGGCCCACGAGACATTGTAGCAAAAACAAACAATACTGTAGTGTGTTCCCAGTTCCAAACCCGGTGCTAGCCAATACACAACTACGTGTAGTGTATTCCCAGTCCAAACGAGCTTTACACATTTATGTCCCAAACGAGCTTTTGTGACAGCATACTCAAACTCTTATAATGTCCTACAAAATTTCAGTAAGCTCTCTAATTAGCACATTCTCGAACCCGCGTACCGTGAGAAACTTTTAGTAGAGCATTGAGCCCAGAGTAGGCAAATGTGCAATTAGGCCATTGCAAGCAAGCAATATTCCGTGGGAACGATTGGTTATGGTAAGTAGATTTAAAACTAGAGTAAGAATTTTATAGAATAAGCAAATTGATTGTACAGTAATTTTTCTAAATAAAAGGAAGGAACTAGTCTAGTACAAGACAGAATCGTTCCATAGCCAGACGAAGTTGCTTGTTTCATTTAGCAACCCTTGCCTTCAAATCGGCAAAGTGTTTGGAAGGAACATTCAAGTAAAGTCTGCCTTGGAAAGTTCGGCAGATTAAAAGTTGCCTCAAACTTCGGCAACTACGTTTAATTAGAAATATCGGCTGCCTGTTCTTTTGAACTGCGCCAAACATGTGGCAATCTACGGAATGCCGGTAGGTCCTTCTAGCGTAAATATTATCATCCTATCTAAGTATAGCTTCTTTCTAGTGAGAAGAAGTTTATATCTTTAAAGGAATATAGAAGAAGACGCTCTTCACTTGGCGAGCACGATGAGACAACAGTAGTCTCATCGCATACAATACATTCATTATCAGATCCAGCTTCATTACATGGCGATCCTGCCATCTCAATACAATCATTACATTCATTACAATACAATATGCTTTCAATTTTTTCCCCATGCAAAACTATCACCACGTTAGCCATGTTTGGAGTAATATCTGAAATTTCCTGCATCTACCATCGTTGAAACAAAACATGAAAACTAGTTAAGCTTGAATTGAAAAAAAAATCATTCAAAAGTGAGATTGTTTTTATTTTTTCATTACCTTCTCAATCCTCTTCTCCGCCTGCATACTACCTGTGATCAAATATCTGTTATTTCATCTGTGATCTACGAAGCAACATAACAAGTTATCGTATAGTTGTCGGTCTTCTTCATTATACTCACTTCGCGACATTACCAGCATGTTTTTTATCATGAACAGATAACTAGCTCCAAAACAACTGGTTTTGGCAAAGCACGTGCTCGCCAGAAATAGACTCATTCAAGAAAATTTTACAACAAGTTTTACGCCAGTACCATAAAGACAAGGAAAACAACAATAGTACACTCCTACGTTGATCCTGAAACATCCCTACTTGGGACTCAGGAGATTGGAGAAGCAAGATCTATTTTCCCCGGCGTTGTTCCATGCCTCCGTGATATGGTGGAGTGACCAAAATTTTCTTCAGGCTAGAAATGTAGTGCTAGTAATCGAACCACAGAGCGATTGGCATGCTGTCTTGTAAGGGATTCAGTTGGGAGCATATATAATAGAATAAAGAATGACTTTGTCGGAGTAGTGCGTAGGGCCTCGGTGGTTGCAACAGCTGCAATCCTTTTGACATTGTTTAACAGGTCTACATTTGATCTTCACCCAATAGCTGGCCACTAAATAAATGCGCCATACATTGGTTCCACCTTCATGTGCAGACCCAAATTCAGAATGTTATTTTACCCAGTCTATTCTCTTTATGTTTAGGAAGGTTAAATTTATCGCAAGGTCAAATGCCAAGTCGAACACTATATTTAAATGGTTGGAGAACTACCGCTCTTGCGATCCATGCCATCCTCTGATGGAAGTGCTCATTCGTTAGGGTGATGTTCAGAACCTCTCTACGGTTTGCCGTAAGGAAAGTAGGATCTATATCTTTGGTAACTAGGACTTGGTCATGCATTAAAATGAATTTAAAGAGTAAATCACCACGATTATTCGCGTCGGTACTGCCCCAATACAAAAACGCGCAGTGGCGTCCGCCCCGAATATTAATGGGGCACCTCATGCAGTGGCTTCTCTTACAATCCTCTGCAGGCTGATGGGAGGTGGCAGAACATCATGTGCCATATGGCCATATGTCTTTTGCTATGGCAACATATCTTGGCTTGCTTTGCATATTTTGGTCACTAAACTGCACTAATTATAATCACTGCTGCAGACCAATTCTATCGGGCTCATTTGCTCATGGGTCTAGCGCCGCTTTGCTAATTTATTTTAATACCACTTAGTGAATATTTCCAAAATGGCAATAATAGTAAACCTTGTCCTAAACAAGTTCAAGGCTACACTCTTAAGTTGATGTCACTCAAAACTGCCGCTTTACCAGAGATTTAAAAAAAAAATCACCACCGTTTCGGGTAATACTAAAATAGAATCCTGAACAATGTGTACACTGCATTAAAAACAATTTATAAGCGTGACAGTCAGATCATACCTCAGCGAAATAATTTAGTGACGAAATCGGTGCAGAGAAAGCCTGCTTTAAAACCTTCATAAAACCATTTCATGTGAATTCAATTTCCGAGGTGTTAAGAACGCAAAAAATAGATTCATTTAGACGCTTTAGTTGTTGCTTGGGGCTGTTGCTGTTTGTATTTGTTTGTTTATTTTGTTTCTTTAAAGAAAATGGAACATCATTCAAGTTGATGTGAGCAGTGGTTAGGGCTGCCACCCCTCCGGGTATGACCTGGAGTCTCCGGGTTTGCATGGTGCATATCCGGGCGACGGGTTTAACATTGATACCTCCGGGTCAGACCGCGCGGTGACGCAACAGTTGACCATCGCGGCGCGCGAGTTATGTTTTCAGTTTTCACTGAATCCAAAACGAATTTTTTCTGATTCCTATTCACGGAATCAATTAAAACACTTTACCTTTTTAAAAAAACTTTTTATTCAATAATCTTATTTTTACTTAAACACTTTACTTATACTTAAGCTGTAACGCGACTGTGCGTCGAAAAGACCAAACCGAACTTTAATATCGAACTTAATTGACTGAACGAACTTAATTGACTGAACTTAATTGAATAACCGAACTTAATTGACTGACCTCTCTTGGATGCTGTCATGGGTCTTTTATGCTAAATTCTTATCTAGAGTTTCCCACAAGATTGCTGACCAAGCAATCCTCGCTGGACAAAGATTAATTAAGTTTTCTGCTGATCGTGCAGTTTGTGTAAACAAATTGGATTGAATCGGATGTTTATTAAATAGTGGAGATTGAATTTCGTGGGTTCAATATAAACATTTAGTTTGGATTTTTGGGTCTGAAGATAATTAATTCGGGCTTGAATGTAAACATTATGATACAATGTTGTTAATAGGATTTATATGAACTTGGTGGATATTTCTCTAGGTAAGGGTATATTTGGGATAGGTGTAATGTTTATAGGTGTGTCTAGGGTAGGTGTAACTCCTCCCTCCTTAAGTTTATTGTTGTACTCAACAATGCTTATTGTTGGTAATTCAATTTCCTCTGGTTTATTGTTTTTACACTGATTTTATATGATTTATGATTTTGACAATAGATATATAGGATAAAAAGTGATGTAAATATAATTATTGTTATTGTTAAGATGGCTCCGATTGTAATGGTATTTCTAGTAGTTACATATTTTATTTCTTCTATTTTATTTAAATTTTTCATGTTTTCCAATTGTATGTTTTCAAAATTCGGTTCTGTTATATAACCAGTAATGTTTTGTATTTGATTTAAGGTAAGGATTTGTTGGAATTCTTTTATCTTATTTGTAAATGTTTTTCCTAATACTTCTAGTTTACAGTTGCTAAATCTAATGACATATGCGCCTTGTAATAGGTATGTCTTTTCGTTACAATTATGTTTTACTGTTTCTGCAATATTAACGGCTACAAGTAATCCTTTTTCAATTTCCGTTACATATGTGTTTTTACTAAATTTTATAATACATTTAGTGTTTTTACATTCTAATTTATTATTTAGATATTTTACATATTTTTCTTGTTCAAAATATTCTCCATGATATAATACTACTTTACTTATGTTGATATTTAAAGTCTCAGAATTTTTTTTAAGTAATTTTTTTCACATAATATGATAATATAGGTTGCGTAAGAATCGGTATGTTGATTACAAAAATTATAGTACTTTCCTTAATAAATACGTTTATATTTATTTCTTTTAATTCGTCAGATGTTAAAGTAAATTCCTCAATTTCATCGTGTGTAAGTATTGATCTTGACATAATTCCAGTTCTAGCTGAATTTACATTGTCTATTATTTTTTCAAGTTCGTCTTTAATTAATTCCAAATTATGGTTTAGTTGCATATTAATTAATATTTTATTGGTTTGTTTAGTTGTATTATTTATTTCTTTTACGAGTTGTAGGTGGAGTTTGTTAGTTTGATTTATGTTTAAAGCAATATTATTGATATTATTTTTAAATGCGTTATTAATTTTTATTTGTTTATTACTGTTTTCTATTATCGCGTGGTTATTAGTATCTATTATTTTCAGGTGTTCAGTTATTTCTTCAAAATCATTATTGTCCATTAAGCCAAATAGCCATTTATATGCTGTTCCGATAGGGTTTATTAGTCCGCGTTTCTTTCTGTGTATTAAATTCGTTTTTTTGTTGTTATGAAGGGGATTATTGAAATGAAGTAGTTTTAATTCGCCGCGTATAGTTTTAATTGTTTCTGTACTATGTGGGTTATTTTCAATTTCATTAGATATTTGATTTAAAACGTGTTCATACTGTTGAAGGTCTATTTTATGGTATATGCGTTTAGTTCCTTGAATTAACTTTACTGGGTCCTTTTTTATAAGAATGATACCTGATTCTGATTCTACATTTTCTATGGTAATTTCTGCTTTGACTGTTGTTGGAATGAATACAGCTAATAATATTACTATCAAGAATGTTTTGAGTGTAAGGATCTGAAAGAGAAGTGTAAAGTTTATTTTCTAGGGAAATAGTTTTCCTTGCATTATTTCTATTATTATTTTCTGTCTAAGATAGGGTATGTTTTTTTGTGAGAAACTTAAATTTTTGTTTTTTGAAAGGTATTCTGCAATGGTGCATAAAAATATTCCGCAATCATTATTATTATCTTGCTGGGGTGTATCTCTAATGTTTTCTACAATGAATGAATCGTTTAGGGGTTGTTTTAATTTATCACACGATTCGTTTTCCAAATATTCTCTAAGCTTTTCTAGTATTGTATTATTTGTGTTACCTAATGAGTCATAGTATTTAATTGTTTTATTTCTGAAGTTAATTGCTGCTTATGTCCAATGGTTATTGTTTAAGTGTATCGGAATTAGGAGAATGTCGAATGAAAATATATTAATTTTACGTGTCCATCGTTTTACTGCACTGAATCCTGATGTGGAAAGGGTCTGCATAAAAAATGTACTCATGCAATGCACTTGAGGTAAATTTCTCGATTCCTTACTGCGTTCAGCTATTAAGTTGAGATAGAAATTTATTATTTGGTCGTTTATCCATCTGTCGTTTTCTAAAGTTTTCATGTCACTTCTATATATGGTTAAATTAAATTTTGATGTTAAAATTTCATAAGGGGGTCCGTTGTGTAATGCGTTTTCTATTATTAACGTTTGTTCGTGTGAAAGTACGGTTTCTTCTGTTTGCAATGGTTGAATTATATTTTTCGTTTTATTTGTAAATCTCTTTATTCGTTTAATTCTGCTTGGATGTATTTTAGCTGGACATTTATTATTTTTAGTTTTCTGGTATACATTTCCTAAATTGTCTTCCGTTATTTCGATTTTTCTATACTTGGGTTTTTCTTTATGTCTCTCATTTTCATAATTTTTAATATATATTTTATCGTCATTAATTTCTGGTTGCTTTTCTCTATTTTTGTTTTGATATTCAATCCATTTTAGCTTTTTATTCGTTAGTAACTTGTTTAATTTGCTTTTGTCGATTTTTCCGTATTGAACATCAATTGGTTTTTTTAAACTTGAGGTGTGTATTGTTTGATTATAATATTCTGTCGCTTTTAGGACTTGTTCTATGATTCTTGATTCTGGTTCTGTTAAGGATAATACTCTTATTTGTTCGAGAAGTGTACTATGACATCTGCTCATGTCTGAATTTCCGGTGTGGGATTTCGGAGATGTAAAATGAAATTCGATGTTTTCTTTTCTAAAATAGTCTCTGACATTAACTGTATTCAATTCATTATCTGCAACGTAAGTTTTGGGTTTTCCTAATATAGCATTTCTTTCTCGAATAAGTTGTATGAAGGTAATTGCATTTTTATCTGTTGTTTCTTTCGCGTATCGATGTTTAGAGAACTTATCGATTGCTGTGAAAAATTGTCGTTTACTGATGAAAAATATATCTATATGCACTATCTCGTTAATATCTGAAGGGGTTTGAGTTATTTTAAACTCGGGTTTTAAGGGTTTACGGTCGTATTTTGTTAAATTGCAAATTTCACAGTTGTTAATAAATTTTGTTATTAATTTGAGGATGCCGTTGAAATAGTATTTGCTTTTTATTTCCAAGTAATTTTCCATCATTCCTCTGTGATTACTTTGTTCGTGGATTTTTCGGATTATTTCGAAACATTGTTCTTCATCTAGAATGTAGGTTACGTGGTGTGTACATTTCATGAATTTTAGGTTCTTGTTGTTAGAGTATAATTTTACTATGGTTAACTGTACTTTATTCCAAAGATTATCGTTAAGTTCGCAATATATTCCTATTTGACCTTTTTCTGGAATATAAGCTCTAAGTATGTTAATTAACTTAGTTTCGTTATTTATTTCGGACTCTTCGATAAATATTTTCCTTTTCTTGTTAATAGTTTTAATTTCCTTTTGTTTTACTTTACAGATTATTATTTGAGTTTTGTATATGTTTACTATAACTTCTTTGATGGAGATTAGATCGTTTTGATCTTCGTATCCTGAGTGAATGGTGGCGTTTTCGGTATCTGATACGTATATTGCGTCTGCATTGTTTTCCAAACTGTTTCCGGTAAAAAATGTTAATTTCACAATTGTCAGCATTCATTCGGCTCAAGAAATCCGCGACTTTGTTATCCTTTCCTTGTACATATTGAATGTCAAAATTATATTCGTTTAGTTTTATTTTCCAACGTTGTAGCTTTGAATTTGGCTCTTTTAGGTTACTTAACCAAACAAGGGGTCTGTGATCCGTTTTAATGTCAAATTTGACACCATATAAATAGGGACGAAAGTATTGAGTTGCCCAGACAATAGATAATAGTTCCTTTTCTATTGTCGAATATTTACGTTCATGCTCGTTTAGAGTTCTGCTGGCAAAAGAGATGGGATGTCCATTTTGCGAAAGGACTGCACCAATGGCTTTGTTTGAAGCGTCGGTAGTAAGGACAAACTTTTGTTTGAAATCTGGGTATCTGAGAATAAGGTAGTTGGTTAGTAGATCTTTCAATTTTTCGAAAAATGCGAAGTATTTGGGATCTTCTGGGTTTATTTTGTTTGACTTTTTCAAAGCATCTGTAAGAGGTGATGCAATTTTTGCATAATTGTTTATAAACTTTCGGTAGTATCCTGTACTACCGAGGAATGATTTTATTTCAGTTGTTGTTTTAGGGACTTACAGACTTTTAATAACTTCGATTTTTCCAGGATTAGGTTTTATTCCGTCGATTGTCAATGTATGACCTAGATATTCTGTATGTTTTGCGAAGAAATTACACTTATCTAGTTGTACTTTAAGTTTATATCGTCGTAGAGTGTCGAATATTTTTCTGGTATTTATCTCCATTTCTTGGAGTGATGTGGCAAATATTAGGATATCGTCCAGGTATACTACACATATTTTATGTATATACTCACGAAGGACTTCGTTAATCATTCGCTGGAATGTAGCAGGGGCGTTCTTTAATCCGAAAGGCATACGATTAAACTCGTAATGTCCTTGGGGTGTAGAAAAAGCTGTTTTGTATCGGTCATTTTCGTTGATCTCGATCTGGTGAAAGCCTTTTGCTAGATCTAAAGACGTGAAATATTGTGCTCTTCCAAGTTTGTCGAAGATTGAATCGATATTGGAGATTGGAAATTTATTGTCTACTGTCTCTTCGTTCAGCTTACGATAGTCAATCACGATTCTCCACTTCTGTTTCCCTGAATTGTCCAATTTCTTTGGTACGACCCATATGGGAGCATTATATGGAGAGTTTGACGGTTTGATTATTCCTTGTCTCAACATGTCGTTGATTTGGGTTTCGACTTCCTTTTCATGTACAGGTTGAAATCGGTAAATTTTAGAATAAAGGGGTTTATTACTTTTCGTAATAATTGTATGTTTTGTTTGGGTTGTACAGGAGAGGTTTTCTCCTTCTACATAGAAAAGGTCCTCATATTCGCTGAGTATTCTTTGTAGAGGTTTCTTCTTCATTGTTCAGCCCATTAAACAATTTTCCTCTATTTTTATCCGTTTCAAATGTGTTTTGAAAATTAATTTCGTCGGGTATCGCGTAATTGAAGTTTATGATTTGGTTATTAATTTCTTTGTTTCCTTCTTTGAGGTTGAGTTTCGCGTTTAGGGGATATAAGACATTTTGTCCAATTACTGCTTTGAAAGCTTTATTTTGGAAATTCATGACGTTCCATAATATTTTGTGAGAATCGGGTAATTTAAACTCATCTGGCATGTTTGATTTAACTTTTTCAGTTACGTGGTAAGTACCACCTAAGCCGTGTACTAATATGGATTTAGTTAAATTAAATCTTTGATTTTTGCAAAGAATTTTACTATCTATGCTAGATATAGAAGCGCCAGTATCGATAAGGGTAGGGACTATTTCATTGTCTATTGTATGGTTTACTATTGGTAGATTGTTTCCGAGGCAATTTGATGAAAATTTACGTCCATCGGTTCAAAGTTGCGGTTATCCATATTTCTAGGATTTTGTCTAAATCTATCAGAATTATCTAGCTGCATGGGTTCAGGTAAATTTGCATTGTTACGATTAAAATTCGGACGAGTGTAAGTGTTAGGACGATTAAAATTGTTATTAGGACGATTATAATTATTTGGACGATTATAGTTATTTGGATGACTATAATTATTGGGACGATTAAAGTTATTAGGACGAATTTGAAATCGGTTGTTATCGAAAGTTCGTTTTTGGTTTTGTCGGAAGTTATTTTGTTGGTACCGATAATTTTGTTTTTGAAAATTTGAATTTTGATTTTGTCTAGAATTATGTTGAAGATTGAATACATTAGGATCCGTATTTTGCTGAATTTCTCTTAGAATTTTGTGTGCCTGATTTAAGGTTTCGCAATTTCTTGTTTCTAAGAGGTAAGATTTATACTCGGGTAAAATTGACTTAAATTTATTAAGAATCAGACTTTCGTTTCTAATCGGATTGAATTCGTTATGCAAGAGTTTGTGAGGATCTTGCAGATACTTAGTATTTAATTTATTTAATATTTTATTCAACATGTAATAACCATCGTCTATACTTTTACAACATACTTTGTGTACTTGGTTCACTAATGTGCTGTATGTTTCGTTTACTCCGAATGTTGCTATGAGGATGTTTTTCACTGTTGGCCACGTTGGATCTGGAACTTTTTGTACGGTGTTTCTCGCTTCACCTTGGAGTTTGTGCAGGACGATTCGAAATAAGTAGGACTGTTCGTTTCCTGGTTGCGCTAAACTTAAGATAGTGTCGGTTTCTTCCAGCCATGTTGTTAAAGCGTACTCTTGGTTGTTTCCTGTGTATACTGGTAATCGCCTTGTTTCCTTTAACAGTTCTTCAAAAGAAAGTATGAAGGGTTATGCGACGTTAGCTTCGTTGTCTTCGTGATTTGCCATTTTGATGAACTTGGGTTCCTTAGTTCGTTGATGGGACTAGTTCCGTGTCCGGTTGTTGATAATTTTGCACTTTTGTTTTGATGTTAATTATTATTGAGTTTTATTATAAAGTTCCCGTCTCAAATTTAGATTTTCTCTAAAATGAGGAATCAGAACTTTATTGGTTTATTAGATTTTCTGGATACGATTGTATTAAGTTTTTTTTTGTTGTTGTTTCCTTTATTATCAATCTAAGTTTTCCTTAGTTGACTTTTGGGAACTTTTACAAAACTTTGTTTAATAATTTCAAATAGATTTTTCTCTAGATGAAATTTTTTCTTTAAAATAAGTTTTATCACTAATTGGTTTGTTAGCCAACTCGAATTTTTTTCGGTTGGAGGACGAATACTTTTAATATTCTGCCCTGGCGGCAATGCAAAGCCGTTTTATTTAGGTTCTGCTAAAAAGGCTCCTCCCTCCTTAGACGAACGATTGCGCCAGTTATGTTTTCAGTTTTCACTGAATCCGAAACGAATTTTTTTCTGATTCCTATTCACGGAATCAATTAAAACACTTTATCTTTTAAAGAAACTTTTTATTCAATAATCTTATTTTAACTTAAACACTTTACTTATACTTAAGCTGTAACGCGACTGTGCGTCGAAAAGACCAAACCGAACTTTAATATCGAACTTAATTGACTGAACGAACTTAATTGACTGAACTTAATTGAATAACCGAACTTAATTGACTGACCTCTCTTGGATGCTGTCATCGGTCTTTTATGCTAAATTCTTATCTAGAGTTTCCCACGAGATTGCTGACGAAGCAATCCTCGCTGGACAAAGATCAATTAAGTTTTCTGCTGATCGTGCAGTTTGTGTAAACAAATTGGATTGAATCGGATGTTTATTAAATAGTGGAGATTGAATTTCGAGGGTTTAATATAAACATTTAGTTTGGATTTTTGGGTCTGAAGATAATTAATTCGGGGTAAACATTATGATACAATGTTGTTAATAGGATTTATATGAACTTGGTGGATATTTCTCTAGGTAAGGGTATAATTGAGATAGGTGTAATGTTTATAGGTGTGTCTAGGGTAGGTGTAACTCGCGTGAGGGACTAAGTGCACCGCCGGCTGGTTGATTGTAACGGTAAATTACAATATGAATTGCCAAGAATTTTTGAAGCTTTTGAAAAAACCTGCACAAGAAAAGATGCTAAAACAATTCCTCCGGAATAAAAGATAAAGTTTCAAGTGTCATGCTGTTCAAATTCAGCCTAGCGCCTGCTATGTTATTGAAATGTAAAAGAAATACATTACCATTAATAAATAAAAAATTCATTCTTACTTAAAAAATGTCTTATTTTGATTAAAAAAACCATATTTTTAAAATCTCCGGGTCTACTTTTTTAAAAGGTGGCAACCCTAGCAGTGGTGGTTATGCTATTCCTTCATATTTTCCGAGATCAGACGAGAGACTGTTAGCAAGAGTGGGTCCTGGTATGCACCCGTCTCATTCAGAACGTTCGCCATGGCTCACCATGTCTCTCGGCTGCTTCTCGGTATTTTATGCACGAGTCAAAAGGAAGACGAGAGATCTGAATGCGAAGACAAAAATATACTGATTCGCACTTATCTGCCTCGCTTAGAAACCTCTGGACAGAAACACTCGTCAAGTGATTCGCTGAGAAGTCACGACGAATATGAAGAGCTTGTACTATATAAGTAAACATACTCCCATTTTATACTCAAAAATTAATTAGCATCAATAAAAGAAGGTGATTTTCGAAATTACACTTGCATGGATGTGGTATCGCCAGTGGTTACTAATAAGGACATATTAAAACAAAAATCAATAATAACAGATAAAACGCTTGCTGCTTACGATTTTCCATCACAGAAAAAAGCTGAGAGAATTTACAATTCAGTGTAGGCTCTTCATAGAAAGCCAGAATTGCTACACTGAAAAATCAGTATTTAACAGTTTGTTTGATATACTCATTGCCAAGGCCGTAGCCAGGGGGGATAGCCAGGGTTTGATCCCCCCCCCCCGAAATTTTCGAATGAATTAAAGTAGTCATACTGTTGAATCACATCGCAAGATTTGGGGAACTGAGATTTCGAAATCTTGTCAAATTTTAACATCGCCTTGTCTAGATTTTGCTTGGCAATTCAAACAAATAGAGTTTCCGGGAATTGAACCGGGTGCTCCTGTTTATAAACCGACGACATTTCCCACATGCCAGCGACACATCTAACTACTTAATAGCCACACACAAACAAGAGATTTTAAGTAGATTTTTTGAAATCTAATGGATTTGTGATCGACTATGTTTCGATTTTTGTATGGAAAATCGTGGATTTTGGGAGAAATTTTGCGAAATCTTATGAGTTTCCAAAATTTGGTGCGATGTAATTGGGTTGGGTTGAAAATTATGATGGATTAATTAGGTTTGAGGAAATTTTCATAGCAATTGTTGATACGTTCGAAGAGTTGACTACTGACGCCGATTGTGAAATGTCATCTAAAGCGACATCCTATTTAAAATCTATTTTGACTAGTGAATTTTTTTTAAGTTTATGTTCCTTGAGTGCATTATTTTCGTTTACATTACCACTATGTAGAATATTGCAGTCTCCTTTGTGCGACTTGGTTGCCGCTTTAGACCATGTTAAGTTAATAGCAAAAACATTTGAAAAAATGCACGAAAATGTTGATTCACCATTTGCACTAATTTTCCAAACTGCTCAAAATCTGCTTAAAACTGCAGACGAAGAAATTAAAGTTCCACGAATCGTGCTACGACAACAACAAAGACCAAATGTAAATTCACTAGATCCAGAAACTTATTTTAAAATTACTATTATGATTCCACTATTAGATTATTTTATTCCACAGTTGAAATCAAGATTCGAAGATCATAATTCTACACTAAAACCGCTACTTATTTGGAAACCCTCAGAATGCGGTAAGAAGGATTACAGTTTCGAAAAAGATTTTTTTCAAATTTATAGTAAATTTTTGGAATGTGATGCTATCAAATCTGAATTTGAGCTCTGGCAAACAAAATGCCAACAGCAGCCTGAAGTAGGTCGTGCGACTTGTGCAATTGAAGCACTTGGAGAGTGCAATAACGACCTGTTTCCAAATATTCACAAACTTTTAAAATTTTAGGCGACATTACCAGTTACGATTTGCACACTTGAGAGAATATTTTCGACAATGAAACGTCTGAAAACGTATCTCCGAAACTCGACTGGTGAGGAAAGATTAACTGGGTTGGCATTAATATCAATTTATCGTCAAATCGACATCAATACGGAGGAAGTTATAAACGTATTCGCAGCAGAAAAGGCTCAAAGATTAAATTTTCTTCTGTAATACTTTTTATTTTACAAAATTAACTTAATTTTGGTCTAAAATATCATAAGACAACGGTTGCATTAATTTTATATTAATTTGGTTGAAATGAAATTAAAATAACCCAGCTTCTTATATGACAATTCGCAGTATTGACCTTTCTCGGACCGTCTTAGGACTAACTAAACAGAAATAAAAAAAAAGTATCATCTAGATATCAGCATACATACGAAAAGATTGAAAAATAGTTCAGGAACATTTTTCAGTAGCAGCCAATGCAAAAAATTTAAAAAAATCTGCTACTGAAAAATGTTACAAAATACAGGTACATACCCATTTTCGTTTGCAATCTTTCCAATATATTTTGGAAAGAAGAAAGTGTCTATATTTGTATTTACATGCGGGGTCATTCTGTTTCTCGACAAAATCTCATGGTCAAAACCAAATATTATTTTATTGTTAATGTCAATTTATTATCATTTTGATTTAACAGAGAAGAAAACACAAGTCTTGTTTTAAAATTTCTTGAAAACAATCATGCCATCTTTATTGTACATGCAGCCGCTTTCTGCAAGGTCCAGATATTTTTAAAACTTCAAGATTGGTTGCGAATGCGTTTATTTCTTAAAGTATTTTCTTGACGTGAAAGACAACAATAAAGAATAAAATGTCTACTTTTCTGTAATATGATTATTGTTTGTTATTGTTATTACTATTATTGCTTTTTCTCATATTTTTATTTATGCATTTCTCAAGAGCTGGCTATATTGGTAAGTTGATCTAGGTGGCATTCAAATTTTTTTTTTGGTTTTCGAAGAAAATTTTAGAAACGCAGTAATTTTCAACTCTTAACTTCATGAAACAAATTGTCGAAAACATTTTATTTCTTAAATTGTTCAATTCGCACTTAAACTACTCTTTCATTTCCAGTATGTAAGCTAAAGTAGAATTTGAAATCTTGTTATATTTTTTGAAGTGATAACAATATCCAAACGAAATTACACTATGCTTCTAAACTTTAAAGAGAATAAGAGCCTAACTGTTATTTAATATGTGAATGGATGCCAAATGTGTGAGTTAGTTGCCCCAGTGCAAATATGCATCTGAGAAAAGTAAAACGTTATGATTTTATATCATTGGAATATAAATTTTTATTTTGTGTAATCAAACAAAACAGACTGATAATGACAGAGGTTTGGAGGAGACGGAGGTGATTTTAATCGGTAAAAACCCGGCATGCCAAGGTGCAGGAGCTAATCGGTATCTTTTGAAGATTTCCACCTACCAACGTTGAAAAAAAGATGAACTCACACATCCCTCCCCGAAATATTTTTCTGGCTGTGGCCTTGCGTAGACGTATTGACGCTCGGACTCAACGTAATAACGAACCCTTCATCGAATTTTTCGATGACATTGAAAATATGTCTCTTCAATTAACTAACATACTCCCGGATATTGATTTGCAAGTAAACTTATACCGAAACATGCATCTGCGTCTCAGCGACCACCGACAGTCGACAGTTTGGAACCACTCAGGAATTGGTTCAATGTTGTATTTCAGTTGAGTCAGTTTGGAATCGCAACAGTCCAATCCGAAAATCCGCACCCATATTGCGCCGTTCCATTCACGAAATTAGCCACAATACCCAATCCATTGGCCCTGAGTCCAATGAGCCGATATGGCTTTCAACGTCCAGTCGCTACTTCCAATAACCATAGTGTCTGTTGGAATTGTCGTGACATTGGACATGTTTTCTATAATTGTCCAGAGCCCACAAAACAAGTCTTTTGTTTCGTTTGCGGACACGAGAGAGTCCTCAAACGAAATTGTCCCAAATGTTCCTTGTCGGAAAACTTCCAGAGGAGTGTGTCATTCGCGGGAAACCGGCCCACTCCTGGGAATCAAACCTTGGGACCTCCAAAGCGGGGCGGTCGATCACAGTCAACCTTTCCTTCTTCTCACCGTCGTCGCCGTGATCGGTTGAGTTGTGTTTTGCCGCTGCCTTTTTTCCGAAATTTACGTTGTTTTTGACCGAATATCGCCTATCAGTCTGTTTCCGCGAGTTTTGCCTGTGATTGCGCGACTTTTCCCGCATCTGGATTGACTTCACTCAGTGTGCGCTTCCGCTTAATTACTAAAGTGAAAAAGTAGAAAAAGTGAAAAAGTTTTCATCACTGGTGCTTCCTTTGTTTCTTTGTTTTTCCGAATAACCACATAAAGGGTTAACGGATTTTCAAGCTCATCGGTATAACTTTCACCTAGATAGTGACTTTTCGGTTTGGACCTCGAATTAGCAGTCGATACTGGTTCGGTTGTGTTATTGACTATCCGGTTTTGAAGCCTATCTACAGGCAATCCTTCTAGTGCTTCGCTTAAACTTCTAAACTTCCTACGTCATGGCTCTTAATTCGCCTCCTTTTGGTCTCACATGCACAAAGTGTAACCTTTCTGAATCTACTCGATCCAAATTTATCTTCTGTGATGGTTACTGCGGCAACTGCGCAAAGCAGCTATTCATGCCGTGTATACAAATCAAACTAATATAAATTCTCGTCCCTTTCGAAACATTCTTGTAAATGGTCATAAACTTAACGGTCTGCTTGATAGCGGAACCCGTGTTAGTGTATTAGGTCATGGGGCTCTAGAGCTGATATCGTCGTTAAATCGTTATTTACATAATACCAAACTTCACAACAGTACTGCTTATGGTCAACGAGTATCTGTATTGGGATATGTTGATACTAACGTCACTTTTGGAAACTTGAGTAAACCACTTCGATTCTTGGAAGTACCTTCCTTGGAACATCGCGTTTATTTGGGAATTGATTTCTGGAATACCTTCAATATAAACAAATAAATAAATAAATAAATACCTTCAAAATAGTACCGTTTCAAAAACGATCCGTTTCGGAAATTTCAACTATCTCTAACCCAGAGATCAACCCATTTCATCAGTTTACTACTGATCAACAAGTTCGACTACAATCCGTTATACAAACTTTTCCCTCCTTCAACGAACAAGGGCTGGGACAAACTTCCTTATTGTCACACGTTATCGATACCGGATCCGCAAAACCAATCAAACAGCGCAATTACTCTGTTTCTCCGGTGATTCAGGATAAGCTTTATCTGGAACTGGATCGCATGCTCTCTTTGGGAGTTATCGAAGAGAACATTCCTTCAAGTGGACTGATGCTGCGGAAAACGCTTTCCAACAGATTAAACAAGCGTTAATATCTGCACCCGTTCTGATTAATCCCGATTTTTCTAAACATTTTTATATTCAATGTGATGCTAGTACTACCGGTATTGGTAGTGTCCTGTTTCAAAAGAATAACAAGGGTATCGAATATCATATTGCTTTCATGTCGGGCAAACTCAATGCTGCTCAGCGTAATTACACTCTAACTGAGCTCGAATGTCTCGCTGCGGTACAGAGCGTAAAAAAATTTCGTGCATATATTGAAGGTCTACCTTTTACTATAATCACGGATCACGTCAGCCTAACATGGCTGATGAACCAACAGGATTTGTCCGGCAGATTGGCTCGTTGGAGTCTGAAACTACAAGGTTTTGATTTTCAAATCAAACACTGTAAAGGCTCGGTCAATGTTGTTCCCGACGCGTTATCGCGCATACATGAAAACGTTTCATCTATCAGTATGTTCCCTCTATCCATCACTAATTCCGAACCGATTCTACCTGAACATTCGTATTTATCTTCTATTCTAGTCGATTCTGCTTTTCAGGAAGCTTCTTATGTAGATCGCATCGCGATTATTGAACGAGAACCCGATAAGTTTTCCAATTGATGGGTACGAGACGGAAAAATATACATAAATACTGGTGTCCTGTCGAATAATGATGTAAATATTCCGCAAATTAAATTATGGGACCCGAATAGTCTGCATGAACGTCTAATAGCACAAACGCATAACCATCCTTTAGCTTCACATTGTGGGGTTCATAAAACCGCAGAAATTCTTTGCCGTTACTATTACTCGCCACATCTTAAGTAGGATGTTATTAAGTATATTCGTCACTGCACTATTTGCAAACAAACCAAATCCAGTAACCAAACGTTGAGACCTCCGTTAGGCGAAATGCGTGTTTCTGAACGACCATTACAACGAATATTTATTGACTTTTTAGGTCCATATCCTCGGTCTAAATTAGGTAATACCCAACTCCTCGTGGTATTAGACCATTACACTAAATTTATATGGCTCAAGGCCATGCCGAAGGCTACTTCAGAAGCAGTCGTTCGTCTCCTCACTGAAAGTATATTCCATACTTATGGAGTGCCTGAATATCTTCATTCTGACAATGGAGTTCAGTTTACTTGAAAAATATTCTCCCAACTCATGACTGATTACAGTGTTACCCATGTGTTTTCTCCACGGTACTCCCCTCAATCAAACGCGTCTGAGCGCACTAACCAATCCATTTTGTCTGCCATTCGATCATACATTGGGAATGATCATCACAATTGGGATGGACATTTGGGGGAATCTTGTGCCGCTTTTCGTAATGTTGTGGACGAATATACCGGTTGTTCACCACATTTCTTAATGTTTGGTTTCCAAGCCATTCGAAATGGCTCTGAGTATTCCTTACTTAGGAAATTATCTTCTCTTTCGGACGGACAAATAAGTATTACGGAACGTAATGATAAATTACATGCAATCCAGAATACAGTAGCCCATAGGATTCAGGAAGCTTACCAAAGAGGTAAGCGTCGATACGACTTGCGTAGCCGACCTCGCGTTTTTGTTAACGGCCAAACGGTTTACGTTCGTAACCACATTCTTAGTAAGGCCACCGACAACTTCGCCGCCAAACTTGCCCCGAAGTTTGTGCCTGGAGGTATAGTTCGCCCGGTAAGACAAGTCGCATACGAAATTCGAGACCTGTCTGGAAAGTCTATGGGAATATGTAATGTACAGGACATAAAAACGAAACTAATTTTTCTTCTATCTATCTAGCCTTTATATTATATCGTATCTTATAGTATCTTATCGTATGTATTAATACATACCCATATCTTCTAATCATCGTTAATAGTGTTGGTTTAGTGTTAGTTTGGTTTGAGTGATAGGTTGCAGATATAACATTTGGATAATTAAGTAGGGCGTGGCCCCTTATATAAGCAGCAGTCCAATGAGTTTTCCTGATGGCCTCGCGCGTAGCGTTGGCTGCATCAGTGTGGATGTTGCTCTTTTCAGTTTGGTTAGGCTAAAGTATCGGTTTGAAGTTAATGGTCCAGTGAGTTTTCCTGATGGCCTCGCGCGTAGCGTTGGTTGCATCAGTGTGGACGTTAATCCTTCATCGTGTATATAAAAGTAAAGTTAATTAGGTATATCTGCAACGCTATTTTCAGTATTTCTTTGGTCTGGATAATAATTGGGTTTGGAGTCACAAAATGCAAGAGGATTGACGATCTCTAGGATCCCTTAACTAGTCCGCGTTGAGCGTTGACGTCTGTATATAGTGTAAACATTTTGGTGTAGTATATAGGTGTGTGTATATCGGATTATGTAATAATTGCTCATAAGAAGTGAGACCAATTTTTTTGTATTCTAACCATAGCTCTTTATCTTCTGTATATTAGCCATTTTACCTATCGGAATCTAGTATTCCTCATCTTTTCATCTCCGGTATACAACCGTTTCAGTTGCTAGGCAACTATCTTAGGGGTGGGGGGCTCATATTGAACTCAAAATTTTATGCATTTGTCTTTGTCCTTTAAGTTCTAGTTTGTTTTCTTTGGCTGATCCGAGACTGGTGTTGAAATCTGTCAGGTTAGACCTGAGGTCCTCTATGGGGTTTGAGAAAGAGTGGCAACGGTCGATCCTTTTTGGGTTAGTACAGCTCAACCCCAGTGTTAAACTCGGACGGACCACAATTTCGTTTTTCAGTGTAGTGTAGTCTCCCCGATATCTTTTCGTAACGTTATCCATGATCTGTAATTGTCTGTTTCATTAATCATCTTTCCAACACGCCAGTGTTTCATTTTGTTTAAAAACTCAGAAACCCGCCGTTGATAGATTCCGTTTCTGTTTTAGGCTAGTTCGACTAATTAGTTAGTTCTGAAGGCTTATTTCGGGTAAAAATGTCGATTGAGTAGGATTACCTTGACGTACTACCGTATCGAGGAACTTGCGTGAACATGTATGATGATTTCGACGTTAATCCGTTTTGACTACATCTGCTGAGCTCCACGTAAGACTTCCCATTTTGTTAAAACCCTCCTGGTTCGTTTGAGTGAGCATGATGATTTCGACGTTTAGACGTTTTGACTATATCTGCCTAGCCTCATACCAACCATGAGATCTTTCCTTACTTAGAGTTCATTCATAGCCCGGCTTATCGTGGAGAGACTCTTCTCAGGGCGGGGTCATCCCCACGTTTGTTGTGTACCTATTCATAAATTATATTCAAATTATCTTCGTGTCTTTTCTGCACGAAATAACTAACTCCGAGAAATACCTACCTGGCAATGATTATTTGAAAGTGCAAAGCTCGCCAAGTTCCGAAAAAGCTATTCAAACGCGTCATTTCGCTCCAACCCTCGGATCGTGCTCAAGCTTTCGCGAATAAGGGTGATCGATCAGGCCAAGCTACGCGAAAAGTAGCTTTTCGATGTTTGACGTGCCGAAAATGGGGAGGGAGTAGAGAGTTACGTGTGGACTGGCGAACCTGCCGGACTTAGGAGGTGTGTGGGCGATCGAGTGGAAAACGAAAAAAAGGAGAAAAGGTCGATCGTGAGATCTTGTTGTTTGCGGATTAAGTACCGGAGTAAGTCTTTTGAATGCACCTTCGCGCCTAGGCAGCGATTAATAATAGGTTGCCGCGAGTGATAACCGCGCTTTGCAAGGGCGATTCGGCCCACGAACGAGCGGTTGTGGCGGGTCCGCCACGTGCGAAACGCAAAAGGCTGGAAAACCACAAATCCTTAAAATCTGTGTGCCGACAGGCGGGCGGGCGAGTCAACGTTCTGAAATTGTTGCGAAGATCGTTTGGAGCGAGCGCTGCACGCCGCGAGATGTTCGCCCTTTGCCTTCGTGCTCGCAGCGCACCTAAATATTCACCACGGTCAAACGACGGCAATCGCGGTAGCGCTGGCAGACCACACTTGTCTTATACAACACGCCGACCTCCCCGCATCGCAGGAGCACTAACCAACGTCAGCGGAAACTGCAACAAAAATTATATCAGCCCCAGCAGCCCGAGAAAAGTTAACACAAAAAAAGGTTAATAGTTCAATTTAAGTGTGTTTTATAAGACATGATGACGAAGTATTGAAAGGATTGTTTTGTAATCTCCTGAATTATCGACCAATCTTAGATGCAAATAAAGATCTAATGTATAACAAAACAAAGAAAAATTATTAATATGATGGAATAAATACATAAAAGTGATGTGATTGTTATCTTTTGCATTGGTGGCGCGTGTGCGAATGTGGTTCGGGATTCTTCTTGTCTATTTCCAAAAACCCACGACTCGGTGAGCTAGTCGTGGAACAAAAAAATGTTAAATTGGGATCGCCACTATGCAGTCAACGTTGTACCAGTCCCGGCGACGCGGGTGCACACGAGGCGTCCGGGGTCGAGGAGCGTCCAAAATGGTGGAGCACTACATCTCGGATCCTCGGGTTTGTGCGCGAAGTCGGGACTGTGAAAATTGGCATAAATTTACTACATTTACGACATCCATCTTTTATTTAATATAGACTCGATCCATAATACCAACCGTTCGAACAAAATTGCTCCTAAAACAATCATTTTCATCATTGAAAGCTCATCCGCGTCATTAATGTCAAGGCAATAATTTAAACACTCAAAATTTTATAATGAATCTTACAAATAACTTAGCATCGCCAAAGACAAAGCCTATGCCTGTTTATATGAGTATTTTCTGAAGGAAGCTGTGACCTTAGATGAGACCTTTAGCAATAATTTCAATGATAAAGTATTTCTAAATGCAAGTAAATCTAGGACTGCACCAGCATGAATGGTAATCTAGTGAATTATCTAAATAGAATCACTCGCTTTCATGCATATCATTTCAGAGACGATGACGGCTATTTTTATTATGAAAACCAATTTCATAAAAATGGTTTGTTCTCCACAAAATTCATCTACATATATCCTTAATGAATGAATGAAATTCTAGCAGAATAAGTAAAAGACAACTAACCTTTTCAAACATTTGCCTCAATAAACAAGTGCAATAAGAACAAATAAGAACTTAGTTACCCAAACTTTCACATCATCTCTCTTTAGCAATAATTTCAATGATAAAGTATTTCTAAATGCAAGTAAATCTACGACTGCACCAGCATGAATGGTAATCTAGTGAATTATCTAAACAGAATCACTCGCTTTCATGCAAATCATTTCAGAGACGATGACGGCTATTTTTATTATGAAAACCAATTTCATAAAAATGGTTTGTTCTCCACAAAATTCATCTACATATATCCTTAATGAATGAATGAAATTCTAGCAGAATAAGTAAAAGACAACTAACCTTTTCAAACATTTGCCTCAATAAACAAGTGCAATAAGAACAAATAAGAACTTA
This sequence comes from Oxycera nigricornis, assembly GCA_963942545.1. NCBI lineage: Eukaryota > Metazoa > Arthropoda > Insecta > Diptera > Stratiomyidae > Oxycera > Oxycera nigricornis. Next base: position 66,551,731 of record OZ012659.1, on the reverse strand, counting down.
GTTACCCAAACTTTCACATCATCTCTCTTTAGCAATAATTTCAATGATAAAGTATTTCTAAATGCAAATAAATCTACGACTGCACCAGCATGAATGGTAATCTAGTGAATTATCTAAATAGAATCACTCGCTTTCATGCAAATCATTTCAGAGACGATGACGGCTATTTTTATTATGAAAACCAATTTCATAAAAATGGTTTGTTCTCCACAAAATTCATCTACATATATCCTTAATGAATGAATGAAATTCTAGCAGAATAAGTAAAAGACAACTAACCTTTTCAAACATTTGCCTCAATAAACAAGTGCAATAAGAACAAATAAGAACTTAGTTACCCAAACTTTCACATCATCTCTCCATTTGGTCTTCCGCTGAAATTTTTAATCTCCAGGAAGTAGAAAATCATTCGTGAATTTTTCCAGGAAACGTACAAGACCGCAAAATTTGCATCAAATTAAAAGAGGTCATTCATAGCGTGATTATCTAAGGAGGAATATAAGGTGAAATCCACCGATTTTTTTTGTTTTTGCTTTGTTATTTCTTTATTTTTCGATACACGTTCTTTGGGATTTGGAGTTAAATGATAAGGCCTTTTCTTAATCAATATTCGAAGTTTAATTTTAGTTTAATACAAGATGCAATAAAAAAAACAATTATTATACAATCTTCTTACTCAGGCACCATTCATGGGCGGTGATTTTCCAGTGATGAACCCCCAATTATGGACCGCAATCATTAAGGTATAACATTTTTTTTAAGAAATGCTTATCTTTAATCGACCGGTCAATTATTATTAAGTAATTGAAAATAATTATAAAAATCAGCCTTATTATATCAAGATAATACTATAGTAAATATCTATCAAAAATCAACTTTTCACTTACAGGTTAAATAGAAATCAAAAATAAACGTTCGTATTCGACAGAGATCATTGTTTTCCTTGAGTTTAGATGTATTAATAAACATCAGTCTAAAAATAACATAACAAATTAAAAAACTTTCATTACTATAACTAGAAAAACACAGTCTCATAAATCACCTTTTTTCAGTCATTCATATTCAACAGAGATCTATGTTTTCCTTGTGTATAACACAACTATTTATAAACATCAGGCTAAAAAAAATGTAAAGAAAATTTTTCATAAATTCTCCCCTTCTTTCTTCGATAGCCTTAGCCAGTTGTTTTTTCGTATAATTTTTTCTCGGTACCATGTCTAGGACGAAATATAATGTTTGTGTTACGAATATGCTGAACCTATTATGGACACCTAGTCATGGACACAATCTACATGACTGGAAACACTAATAATTGATTGCCGATTTATAGAGAAATAAAATAAAACAAAAATATATTTATGTACATTCTGTCCATGATTGGTAAACGTGCTCGAATAAATACCCTGTTATGGACACCGGTAATTTTTAAGGTTAAACTTTCAATGACAATAAGGTTATATCAAAAAAGTAAGTCACTACTACTGGTAAATAGGTAAATAACATAAATTTTAACAACAACGGCACACAACCCACAAAATAACTCACTAAGTCTACTCACTTGCATGGCGATTCTTAAGATAAAATGCGATTTCCGACACCAACTGTCCTCGCGTAACTAACAATCGTGATGGTCCAAAACAAAATGGCTGTCAGCTGTCAAACAAAGTGTGATTGACAACTACTGATTAGTGTTGTCATTTGAAAAGAAACTTGACGTTTGCTTAATTTTGGTGGTAATTTCAAAAACTGTACATGATGGGTTCGTGTCCATGATAGGTGCCTTTACCTTACGTGGTTAAAGATTGGTATACGTTAATCGAAGTGATTAACCAATCAAATTCAGACGAAATACTTTAAATTTAACAACTCTTTATGAGTTTGTTACCCACTGCCAACTATTGCACAACTTTGATTTGATATTTGAAGTACAAAATCCAATCTTTTATTGCCAAGCGATATCTCCAAATTACTTCCAATTTTCCATCTAAACAATGAAGAACAGAATTAACTCCTTAAATTTTTTTGAGAATATAACAACATCTGTCTCTGAAAGAAGCCAAATTTTAGCTTTACAAATCAAGTGAAACATTGTTTTAGAATCATCACAATAGGTATGTCCATTTACACCGAGTCATAAAGATACTCATTTGTTCATAAATAAAAAGTGTGAAGGCAAACATCGGATCTACTCAATCATTTACATTTAATTTTAAACATCTATTTATGAAAAAAACGCGATCTTTTATCTCCAAGTTACACTCCATGTTAACAAAAAAGAGAAACGATTATAACGCTGTATTTAGCTGGAAGCAAATTGAAAATCTATTAATTTGACTCAAGGCAAGCTAGTAGCTGAAATGACTTCCTAAACTTTCCAGAAAGATACTTTGTTCAGTGTTGCATTCAAGCTTACAAAAACTTCTTCAAAAAATGGCTCCATTGCGATCCGGGTTCACGGTTTGATCAAAGTTTCGTT
>OZ012659.1:66478953-66549055 GCA_963942545.1 Oxycera nigricornis | reverse complement strand
GAAATATGCTGACATGCATTACATTTACGGATTTTGCGATGGTAATGCCGCATGTGCACAGGAGGAATATCAAACGAGGTATCCGACCCGACGATTACCGGATACCAGAACCTTCATGAGACTGCATAGAAACTTACGAGAGTTTGGAAGTTTCCAACTGCAGCGTTTTGACAACCGACCAGGAACTTTCAGGACGCCGACCAGGAGGAGCACATACTATCCATAGTACGCAATGAACCAGACTTATCAACTCGCAAGCTAGCTTTGCGGCTGGGCTTATCGGCGATCGCAATTTGGAAAGTTTTAGGCAAGGTAAGGATGCGCCCTTACCATTTTCATCCCGTGCAAGAGTTATTTCCCGAGGATTACGTGAAAAGGGGTGATTTTTGTGAGTGGCTTAACGAACGAGATCAAACGGACTCCAACTTCATTAGTAACATTTTATGGACCGACGAGTCACATTTTTCAAGGGATAGTGTCAACAACTTCCACAACAGTCATCTATGGGCTATGATCAATCCCAGAGTAACCAGGGTCACCTCTACATAGCGTAGATTTAGCAGAAACATTTGGGCAGGCGTCCTGGGGCGTAGGATAGTTGGGCCATTCCGTTTGCCGGATAGGCTGAATTCTGCCGGATATCTCAATTTTGTGGATAACGAGTTGCCAGCTTTACTGGAAGATGAACCAATAATCATTTCGACAGGATGTATTACCAACACGATGGTGCTCCAAGCCATACAGGCCAACAAATCACCCATTGGCTTGCCTTAAGCTATCCAGAAAGGTTGATAGATCGAAATGGTCCAATTAGGTGGCCACCCCGGTCTCCAAATCTAACTATCCTTGATTTTTATGTGTGAGGTGCAATGAAACAAGACGTGTACAAGACACCTGTGTCATCAGTTCAAGAATTAGATTTAAGAATTGAGGCAGCTATTGAAAAAATAGGAGAGGACCTCATGCATTTCGATGTAGTCACAGAAATTAAGAAAAGAGCTCTTCTTTGCATTTCTGTGGAAGGAAGATACTTCGAACAGTTTGATGTGATCACAAGCAATACAGTAATACTGCTGCTTAATGATAAGTTCAAAAGAAATTGTTACTATAGATCTTTAGTTATTATTTTCCATAATAAAGTAAGTCAGCAAAATTTCACAAAATTTTAGTTTTCTATTTTTCAAAGGAAACAAAGGAAAATCGGCAACCTTTTTCTTCGAAAGTATTCAAGCAAAAAGTAAGGCTTTCTGTCAAGATAATGATTTTTATAGGTTAGGACATCACTTTAGCGTTTAACACGGTCGCGAAAGTCAAAATTAGCAATTTTTTCCGGTTGTTTTAAGTTTCTCATTTTTTCGTGTAAAACTGGCAGCATTGGGGGCACTTGTTAATACATTTCTAGAAAGATACATTGACAGGCTATCGAACGCATTCTTTTTTAAAAGTGTACACATAAAAATAAAATAGTAATGACGATTTACACGTGCCAGGTCGTGGTTATGGAGCGTGGTACTTCCCCCTCCTATATCTCGAAACCCCTTCGGATCTACCACCCCCCTCCAGTACGATTTTTTTCTCGGGATACTTCAAAGAATACGTGGTGTCATTTTATGCCACCGAATACAAAACACCCATATATATATATATATATATATATATATATATATATATATATATACTTATATATATATGTGTGTGTGTGTGTGTGTGTGTGTGTGTGTGTGTGTATGTGTGTGTGTGATGATATAACTTTTCAAGGAAGCATCGGCCAACTTCTAAGCCACCTTTTTTGTCATTGAATCAGATCAAAAACAAACCAACGGCGAATGAGTTTTTTCTAAGGAAGTGTATAAGTGTTACAAGTGTTACACGTGTTGCTATTTATATGTCCGCAGCTGTATATACAACCATGTGGATATGTTTCAGGCACCCTGTGTTTTGTGCACTATATCGATATCCTGATGGAATGTTGATGTTATTGTTTTATGATTGCATCGGGGGTAGGCTAACCCAAAAACTGACATCAGCAGATCGGAATGCAAAGAATGTTTTATGGCGCAACACATATTTCTTATCTTTTGGGTAATCATTGATTTCAATACGTATTCATTTGCAAGTGGTCGTAGTGAAAACATCTATACCAATATTCAAAACTGCTGCAGTATTTGTCGATCAATTTTTCCATCGAAAATGTCGCAAAAATCTTTGTGTAGAAAAGCGGTATAGAATTAATATGCTAGCGGAACCAGGAATGTCACAAGTGAAAATAGCCCAGGAAGTAGAGGACTCAAGCTCAAAATTTAGTACAAATGCCACAAATTAGCGCTCACAATGACTTGGATAGCCAAACTTGCAATCGAGCTACTGGACTGGCCCCCACAGAAACCGAATCTAAATCCCTAAATCCGATTGAACATTTTTAGTTCATTTTGAAGAAAAATGTACAAAGCTTCAAGAAGAAGGAAATCAAATCTCACAATAACTGGAACACTTTTCTTGACGTTGACGGCGTTGATACGTTCAAGGTTGTTGCCGTCATTAGATTTAAGTATCAAATTATCAATTATTGGTAAAACCTTTTGAATCGAAATTATAGATTGGTTTCCTTTTTTCCATCCCTCCCAAATACCCGCATTCTCATTCATTACAGGATGCCTAATACAGATGCATGTATATACCTACACACACATTTATATATATATATATATATATATATATATATATATATAGAGAGAGAGAGAGAGAGAGAGAGAGAGAGAGAGAACCTGTAAAAGAAGAATTTTTATTGATTGTTCAAAAGTACAGCATACATATTTTCTTCATTTTTTCTTTAAAAAGCGTAACTCAAGGAATCCCCCGTGACGCATCTATGCCGTCAAACACGAGATGCTGGTCGGAAACATTGTTTTTTTTTATTGGAAATCTTGTCCGAAAATCTGGGTGGTGGAAAGCAAATAACACCTCCGTCCAAATGAACCGCTAGCCTTACTTTTTTTAACGATGCGGAAAACTTCATGTGGTGCTCCCTCTTAACTTCTAAGGAGCTAGTGGGAACCATTGTGTCACTATCTCCACCTACAGCCAAAACTATAAGCTGGAACGTATTCTGAAAAAAGGAGTACCATCAGAGGGATTTAAGCGTTAAAGTAAAATACTTCCCATGTTGTCTTTATGGACACTCGACAAAAACACTGGTTTTCCGACAGAGTATTACAATCTTATATACTAGTCGGTGTACGTGAATAATTGCACTGTATCATAAACATGTGTCGACATTAATTTTTATTAGCATTTTGAATGGCTTCTTGTAGGGATCGTGCATCTTTACTTTTAACTGGGAAATACATCTATGGAGTGTACTATATATGTATTATTCATCAGATATGAGGTGGATATCAATATGATGATTTTATAGGTCATACCCAGGGGATAGAAATACTTGTCAAGAAGAATAAGTGAAATAGTCTCGAAAGAAAGAAAGAAAGAAAAATAAAAGTTCTAGGTGAGGATAGTGGAGATAGCAGAACTCAGATCAAGTTCAAAGAAGGATAATATGTGAACATTGCGGGAAGTTTATAGCCCTCGTCAGAAGACGAAGAGTTAGAAATATATAGACTTCACTGTCTATATCTTTGTTATTAAAATACCTTTTCTATTAATACAATTATTTTTATTTCGAATGAACCATTTGGTTCGAAGATTTTTCACGCACTGAGACTTAAAACCTATTCTTTCTTATTTATATATTATCTTATTTCTAAACATGTGATAGGCACCCTTCTTAACTAATTTTACATTGGTTGCGTCTTGCCTTAAGGGGTAACACCACAGTAATCGGTTCAAAAAATCCATTTTTTTTATAACTTTAAATGAACCTTTATATATTCAAAAATAGTATTCTTCTCGTTATATAGCTGAAAAACAATTTTTAACGTCAAATTTTCGATTTTTCGGCAACGTCTACAGCACGCGCTAAGCACATATCATACCGCCCTCTGCGCGCCCGTTGTCATCTCTTATATATTAGTGTTACTGGTTGAAATGATGATTGGGCATGTTACCTTTGGAGCATATAGCTCATAGTTTCACAGAAGACCACCATGGATGACCAAATGTATGGTGCAGGCATCGCTGATTAAATGTACATATAAAATTTTTATGATTTTAATGCACATAACACTTTAAACACGTTTTTCTCAAAACTACTTTTTTCGAGTTGGGCGAAATCATAACTCGAAAGCGATTGCTCCGATCAGTCTCAAATTTTTTTTGTAGCTTTATAAAGGCAATATCTTGAGCCACACGTAGCAGTTTTTGATTGGATGTAAATGTTTTTTTGTAAACAAATATAAACAATTACAGAAAATTCAAAATTGCGCCATTTCTACAAAAATCAGTTTAACTACAAATGCCTATGTGGTTCTATAGCTAATTATATGTGAATAATGAACTTTGTTTCCCTTTTGTTCCTGGTCTCATCGTTTGCGCTAAATCTTTTCGCCGGTATATCAATTAAAAAAAGGCTTATTTGAAGATTGGCGCTATCGCCGCCATTTTGTAAGAAAATGATAATAAATTTTTTTTCTCTCATACTTCAATGTGTGCTCAATAAAGTCCTTTAACGGAAATTTCCTATTTCTGTTCCAGGATTCCGAAAAAAACTGTCAAAACAGGCCTTATTTTTCGACCGTTACAGTGGTGTAACCCCTTAAAGTAATAAACATTTCACAAATTCGTATCTAAATTCTTAATGTATATTCACATAGATGTTGGCCAGATCCTGTGAAATGCCGACACTGCCACAAGGTAATAAAATTGGAAGGGTGCTTTGCCGAATGCCGACAATGTCATAAAACTATAGAGAAAAAAGGATACGTATGGTACGCAAGTGAGAATTACGTAACTCCTCCCTTTCTAAGTGAGAAATCTGTCCACAGATTTCAAATAGTAAGAATATACTTATAATTGCTGATTGGAAGAAACTATACAGGAGAAATCTTTTTAGACTTGCGGTATCTTTGGGGGTGTATCTTATGATTTTTATTAGCTGGTACATATCTCGGTTGGAGTTGCGTTGGATATGGGTTTTTTATAAATTCTGTATCTAAATTAACTACTCGTCTTTTCTTATTATGGTATTCGTTGTTTCGCTGTTGGTTTCTTGTTATGCGCTCGAGAATAGCTGAAAATGGAGTTTCGGTTTGCTGAAAGAATACAGCAGCAGGTTTCTCTTTGTGGGCAGAATGGATCGTATTATTGTAATACTGAACACACTCATGAATAGGGTTAAGTTCGGTTAGGTTTCGATCTTCTTGTTTGCGACGCACAAGATAAGTCCTAAGGTTCTCGTTTAAACTTCTTGGAGCAATTTCTATATCTTAGTTTCCTGTTTTATGTTGGGGTGATACAAAATGGTATTTAATACGGTTATTAGTCAACCAGTCTTTAGTTTTTTGAGTGTTAAAGGCGCCTTCATTGTCTGTTATAATTTTATTTGGCTTACCGATTTTATTAAATACATTCTGAAGAGCTTGGCAAACAGTATCACATTGCCTATTTTTTATTGGTTGTAGCACCAAATTTTTGAAAAATTTATCGATAATTGAAATATAAGGTGAGTTTTTATCTCTAAACCATTTATCCATATGATATGTATCTCTTATGTTTTCAGGGTATGGTGGACTTTTAAATGGAAGCTTAGCGGGGTTTCTTTGATATTTGCTTGCATGTTTTGCATGCGTTGATATAGTTTGATATGATTATTTTAAGATTTGGAAAATAATATTTGTCTTTTAAATCCAGATATATTTTTTCAATACCTTGATGATTTGAAGCAATATGTTGATTTGCTATTATTTCTTTAATTTCTGATTCATTGCAATTATGCATGCGCTTTGTTGCGTTTACGATAGAAAAATAATTGCTATTAGATATACGGAGCTTTGAATATTCTTCCTGCATTGTAAGGAGGGATTGTTTTGTAGGGAAGTTAATTGCTGTAGCGCCAGTTTTTGCAACGTGATTATTTAATATGTAACTCATAGTTTTGGGCGTAAACTCTTGGAAAGTAAGAGGTAATATTCGTTTTCCTTGGTACTTAATTAATTTGACTTGATTAGTCTTTCCCTGTTTTAAGAATATTTGGGTGTTAAGAAGTTTATTGACCTTTCGGAAATATATATATAATCGTGATTGTCCTCGTTAGCAGTATGTTGAGTTGCCACAAGAGATTCGTTCTCAATAGCATTAGCCAATTGTATTCTAGAAAGAGCGTCTGCTACACTATTTTTCTTTCCCTTAATGTGATAAATTGTGAAGTTATATTCACTCAGTTTAAGCGTCCACCTTTGCAATTTTGTGTTATCTTCCTTTATATTGTCTAGGTACTGCAAAGGTTTATGACCCGTAACGAGTGTGAAACTGCGACCATACAAGTAAGGCCTAAAATATTTAGTAGACCATATGATGGCAAGGAGTTCTTTCTCTATTGTAGAATAATTTGTTTCAGTTTTGTTAAGTGTGCGAGATGCAAAAGCTACAGGTTTTTTATTTTGGGATAATACTGCTTCGATGGCAAATTGAGAGGCATCCGTGGTTAAAGTAAAGGGCTTTGAAAAGTCCGGGTGGGCTAAAATCGGACCATTAATTACATAATTCCTTCATTGATTGAAAGATTGCGTGTAATCAAAATCAGTAACATTGATCTTGGAGTTTTTTTGTAGCCTAGTAGTAAGAGGCTTGGGGATTTTCGTATAATCCTTAATGAACTTCCGGTAAAATCCTGTCAAACCAAGAAAACTCTTTATTTGCTTGGTCGTGGTGGGTATAGGAGGTTTTGGATGGCAATTTTTTTTTCCGGGTTAGGTTTTATACCATCAGCGGCTATGATATGACCTAAAAATTTGGTATGTTTTGAAAGAAAATGTGTCTTTGATAGTTGAATTTTAAGATTAGCGTTTCTTAATTCTGTAAAAATGTTCCTAAGAGCTATTTCGTGTTCTTGGAACGATTTGCTGAAAACCAGAATATCTTCCATATAAACAATGCAGTTTCTGTTAATGTATTTATGTAAAATATGATTCATTACTTTTTGAAATGTGCCGGGTGCATTTTCAGCCCAAATGGCATTCTCAGAAATTCAAAATGCCCCGTTCCTGTTGAAAATGCAGTTTTATACCGATCCTGAGGTTCTAGCTTGATTTGATGAAAACCTTTAGCCAAATCGATGCTAGTAAAGTATTGGCAATTTCCCAGTTTACCCAATAAATCGTCAATGTTTGGGATTGGATATTTATTTTCAACAGTTAATTGGTTTAACTTTCTGAAATCTATAACCAGTCTGTGTTTTCCACCTTTTTTAGGTACTACTCATATGGGATTATTATAAGGAGACTGAGAAGGCTGGTGTAAATCTTCCATAATTTGTTTGTTCACAAAATCATTAACTGATTGAGGAATCCTATAATTCCGTTGATATATCGGTTTATCCTATGTAAGAGGAAGAAAATGCTTGATGCTATGCGTAAAGGTTAGTCGCTGTTTTTCATCTTATTGAAAATCTGAAAACTCTTTGGGTTTTCGTTCAATTAGCTCAAATTCTTCTTTTGAGTAATGCTCCGTACGAGGCCGATTTTCACTTTCTGGAAAGTGGTTAAGCGCCTCCGAAAAATAAATTTGTTCCACTTGTTGACCAAAGTAGAGCGTGTGTTTAGGGGTAATAATAGTTTGTTTTTATAATTAATAATAGTCCCTGTACTAGATAGAATGTTATTTCCTATAAAAGCATGAACATTTTTATGTGAGAAAGGTATTGTGCCATTTAATGAATTCAAGGGATCCAAATTCCTCCGGAAATCGTGTTCGAAGATAATGTGTACTTCGCAAATTCTGATTAATAAATGAAATTATGCTGGGATACACAGAGGAGATTTTTTGATGCTCGGGTGCTAAATTTTCATCTAATAGAGAAATTAAGCATCCAGAATCTATAAGACATTGAAGTCTCTTTCCTACAATTGTGAGTTCAACGATTGGAAGTTTTGATCCGAGGCTTCTACATAAAAATCCTGCGTATGCAGACTAGATTCAGCTGAACGCACAGTGTTCATAGATACTTCGTCTTTTATTGGCATATTAGGGCGATTAGAAAATGCGAAGTTATTGGAATTGGATGTAACACTGGCACTATTTCTGCGATTAACTTGGGGTTGAAATTTTTAAGAGTGAAAATGACACTTGCTTTGAATTGGCACGTGGTTTTCAATCGAAAAAGTAATATAATTTGTTTGAACCAGAATCTGGTGTGCTTTTTGAAGCGAATCTGGGTGGGGTGGGCGCTCAAAGAATTCCACGTAAAGGTTCTGGGCACTTATTTTGAATATATATTTGGCTCATAATGTGTTTAAATTAATCCTAGCTAATTTGTCATTCTCACTTAACTGACTATTATATTTCACCTCATTATTAATTTTGTATAGACACTTACATATATATTCATAAAACTTCGCTCCTGTAGTGAACCTGGCTGCTTGCATTCGTCCTATTAGCTGGATTTCCGACTCTTACGTATCAAAATGTTGTACTAACATGTTTCGGGTTTCGTCCCACGATGACACCATTTGACAATTGAGTGTCGCTCTTGCACGTCCTACAATCTTCATGAGAACTTGTGGGAAGAGGATGGCACCGTTCACGTTGGCCATTATGTGTGCTGATATTGTGTTGACTGCGTGGATAAAAGCGTGTAGATCATCTTGATTCCCATCAAAGGGTGGTAATGCGGCTATATATTTCATAAGGCTGGACAGATCCATGTTTGAAGGTTCTTCTTGAGCTTCCAAACTCCAATTGCTTAGGAGATTTATGAGTTCTTGAATTTGCCTCATACACTTATTTGATTGTTTTTGCCTATTTCCAGTCTCAGAACTCGTTCCGGAATTATGACTTGAGTCCAGCAAAACTAAGTGAGGAGATCAAATTCGATGCCGACTGCGCCAGTTACAAATGTATAGACTTCACTGTCTATATCTTTGTTATTAAAATACCTTTTTTATTAACACAATTATTTCTATTTCGAATAAACCAGTTGGTTCGAAGATTTTTCACGCACTGAGACTTAAAACCTATTCTTTCTTATTTATATACTATCTTATTTTTAAACATGTGGTAGCCACCTTTCTTAACTAATTTTACATTGGTAGCGTCTTGCCTTAAAGTAATAAACATTTCACAAATTCTTATCTAAATTCCTAATCTATATTTACATAGATGTTGCCCAGATCCTGTGAAATGCCGACACTGCCACAAGGTAATAAAATTGGAAGGGTGCTTTGCGGAATTCCGACAATATCATAAAACTATAGACAAAAAAGGATACGTATGGTACGCAAGTCAGAATTACGTAACTGAAGTGGTAGTCACACCTGTAGTAATATACTGTGTCACATCTGCTGGAAAATTTTGCCGGCAGATCATTTTTGTTATATTAACCGTCCGAAGAGTTGCAAAGTTTTTAGATTACTGTTTTGAACTTCGTACTACTATTTCAAACATATTTTGTAAAGCTCATAACCTGCAAGGCTTCGACAATTTATAATTTCTGAACTAATACGTAAAACGATGAAAATTGAACCTTTATTGAATTGTACTAACAGTAGCTTTCATAGACTCTTTAAATACTCTGGAATGTTGTTGATACTGGAAAACGTTCGTGCAAACCGAAAATAATATTTGCTTCGAATGTTGCCACATCGAACCCTAGCACAATTTTCCAACTTTGGCATGCATCAAGGAAGTAAGTATACTTCAGGAAGATATTCTCACACGGCACTCGAGATTTTGAACTTTTTTTTAGATTTTTTTATGAATCGTGATATTACGAATAGCTGCTTTCTCAGCATAATGTCCAGCGGGTTCTCCGAGTAAAGAAAAAGACTTCTGCCTCTTCTCTCATGTACGAGGGAGAGTCAAATATAAACCGGACTTTTGTGTTTATGAGTGGTATCACAATGGGCCTATCTTGGCCTAAGTGAGCCGCCTTTTGACAAAGGGGGCTGCCACTACAACCAACCAACCAACCGAGTCTCAGACTCTGCCGAGCGGTCTGATTGGGTGAAGGGTCTTAACGTCCACGTGGAGATATGTCAAAATTTGGGATTCCTAAATCGACCCCATTACAATAACTTCCCATAAGGAACTGGGAAGCTAAAAATGGACGAGAAAGTGTAGGAAATAAAACTCACGAGCAACGCCCCAGATCAAGTGTAACTGATGACAATATTCGAGCGGTTCAACATCTAATCGAGGGTGAACGCCGATTCACTATTGATTAAATCGCTTCAGAAGTGGGTATTAGCCATGGTAGTGCTTATGCCATCATCACAGATCTACTTGGCATCCGAAAAGTCTGCGCCAAGGGTCCCAAGGCTATTGACCAAAAATCAAAAGGCGGAAATGCTGAAAATTTCTGAGCGACTTTTAAATCGATTTCACCATGAAGGCGGTAGTTTTTTGAGACGAATCGTCACGTGTGATGAGATTTGGGTGCACCATTTCACCCCCGAGTCAAAAATGGCTAGCAAGAAATGACGGTGGAAAGACGAAGATTGTCCAGTGAAAGCCGAAACGCGCCTCTCAGCCGCAACTGCATTTTTTGAATACAAAGGAATTTTACTGCTCGATTTCCTGCACGACCAACGCACAATAAATGCTGCCTACTACTGTCAGCTGCTTGAGTCAGCGAAATCCGCCTACAGAAACAAAAGAAGGAAAAATCCCATCAGAGAAGTCATTCTCCTCCATGACAATGCCCGACCTCACACATCTGCATTAACAAAGGACAAATTAATTCAGTTGCATAGGGAGACTCTGGAGCACCCTCCCTATAGTCCAGATTTGTTCCCATGCGACTATTTTTTGTTTGGTCCCATGAAGGAAGCTTTGGGAGGCGAAAAATTTGAAGCGAATGACAAAGTTGAGCCGCGCGTGCGCAACTGGTTGACAACTCGACCTCAAACTTTCTATGAACAAGGAATTTTTAAGCTGCCAAAAAGTTGGTAAAAATGCGTAGAGCGTGCAGGAAACTACGTAGAAAAATTATTCAAGTCTTATTTGAATATTATTACTGTTAATAAATGTGTATAAAAAAAGTCCAATTTATATTTCACTCACACTCGTACTAATATACACTTTGGGTGGCTTCTTTTTCACTAACTTGTTATTTACGCTTGTATCTACTTTACTTTTTTTGGTAATTGATTCAGAACTGGTACCCTAAGCTGTTAAATTTCTGCTTTTATACCTTCAATCTGTCTTCTGGAGGATTGAATGCAGTAGCCACCAGCATTTTGTAGTAAACCTGTTTTATAGATTTTCCGGTATAGATTCACAATTTCATCATCTTTCAATTCAAAGTTAAAGTGGGAGAAATACTTAAGAAATTTGCGAAGGCTTTTACCGGTACCGCGTGAATAAAGGTAAACACAGCAATATTGCCCGCAAGTTTTCAAAAACGCGCTTTGTAGCCGTTGACAAGTGTTCATAATCACTCTACCGTTGGATTTTAAGAATTCTTTAAAGTGGTTTTTACTTGGATATTTCCCAAACTAGTCAAAATATCCGGCCAGCCCTTTTTTGGGGAAGTAGAATGCCACCCAATGAGTGCCACTTTTTTGGGACCGATCTGTATCGGCTATGACACATGCCGGTTTTCTTATTTTCCTAAGTAAAAGATTGCAGGGATATACACCTTGAAAATACCTTATTGTTATACTTTTACTCTTCTACCTATATTGTGTTCAATCCTGTCCTTCAGGACTTTGTTTTCAAGGTTTACAAACTTAGTTTGTGATGTCACGTAGCTTTGTCAGAATTATTTTGCCGTTCACAAACACAGTTGAAAACTTTCCGTAAAATTAGGTAATATCCTTATCGAGTCGCTTGAGTTCCAAGTTTCCAAATACACCTGTTTGATCTGTATTTATAGCCGAGGAAGTAGGATATTTATACGTCATTTCGTTCTAGTAAAGTTTGTTCTGTGAGGTAAATCCTGCAAGTGATACTTTCTTAAAAAAGGTTAAGTGGGCTTCTGAAAGGTACTCAACAATTAGTAGGCTATGTACTCGAGCAAATACTATCCACATCTGGTTGATATTTCAGTATATATATATAGCTTTTTAGAAACTTGTATATACATTCCGATTCTCTTCAGTTTCAATATTTCTATCATATTCAACGTAAATGATACAAGTAACACTTTTGTTCAAAGCTAGTCTGAATCTTCCCTCAATCCTGACCACGCCTTGACAAACGCCTTAACAAACTTCCGCATCGCGAGTCATATGACATATCCGCAGTCAAGTCAAATGCTAACTGGAAGCAGCTATCAACGAAGAACTTTTTGAATATCTGATGACTTTTATCGAAATAGTTGATACCAGTGCCCTTGAAAAGAGTGAGATAACCTGATAAGATTTTGCTTAGAAAAATCGATTTCTTTTGACTGATTTGGAACTTGTACGCCATTTACCAATAAGTTGAAATTCGTTATGCTGTTATGTTTAAAATTGTGCGCTTGCCTGTATAGAAATCATTATCAACCATGCCGCAACCCAACAGATTTGGCAATTGTCATGTAACCACATTATCAAGTGAAAGTGTGAATGTGTTGGTGGGTAGCGTGTATGTTTTTACTTCTACACGCTTGTAAGGGTACACGGCGCTGCAACTGTGAACAGTTTTATGTGCCAGAAATATAGATGGGTTGACTGTTACATGGTTCTTATGCAGTAATGGCTCCAGAATTTTGATGTGCGGGTTGAAGTCGTCCTCTTTCGAATACAAAATGAAAAATTCTGACTTTTCCAAAGAGAGTATTAAGCGCAAGTCGACACCACTTAACAACAGTTTATCCTGATTAAGCATGTCGCAGTGAATTGTGCCCATTAGCACAACCACATAGCTTTTCTCAAACAGTGTAGATCCTTCAATATACCCTTTATTTAATTCACTTGGACCTCCACCGATAGCCATTTTATTTTCAATCATCTCCATTTCATTCTAGTCCAAATACCAACCAACAGATTTGAGATGCGTTGAAGCTGCATCTTCGCCGTAATTCAACAAATTCTAAATATATGCACGATAATGATAGTTACTGTCTGTCTGTGAGATGTTTTTACCATTTAGTTGAACCGTAAATTGTCTAAAGAGTGAATGCATCAGATTGTTGGCAACACCAATTGGATCAGCTTCAATTAGTTCCATCAGCCCTCTTGATTGTCTCAAGATCTGCAAAATTCTCTTCTTAACTATTCCTGAACTCTCCAAGCTGTATTTTTAGGCATAAGTAAATGCTGGATAAATCCCGATATGTATCTCCATGACCAAGGGATACAAATTTCAAAACTGAAGAATTATCCAATGACGCTATCGGCTTGTATGACATTTCTTCTGTTTTAAGAATATTACTCTGAACTAGGGTTGTGGTGAATAAATCCAATTCAGACTTCATGCACTCTTTATGAAGTGCCATGTTATTTGTCCAATATATCTAACACGCGTTTGTTAAACTGTTAAAAAAAATTAATAGTTTTACGTTTTATGCTTTTTTATTTTTATTTGATTTTAATCTTTGCGTTGCAGAATGCCTTTTACGCTTATTCGATGGTTTCATATGTAAGCCTGTGAAGTGGTTGGCTCTTTATATAGTCGTTCGATTTTCGCCGCCTGGCATTTTGTCAAATAGCTTATTTATTCCTTTTTGGGCTAATTCATTGATTGCTAATTTGACTTGCTCCTTTGACACCTGTCTCATGGATCTATTCCCAACTTTATTGAGTATTAATTCCCGTATATTCGCCGCTTGTTTTCCCGACACTTTAACACCAGATGCAAACAATGGTTGTACACAACGAATGAAACCACTGAAAAAACTAGCGATTCCTCTTCCGCGCTGGTACATACGTGGCGATCGATACAACTCTCCAATGTCTGAAAGTTGTCCTCCACTTTGAGTAAGATAATACCGTGTATAATGAGTATTCATTGCCGTGACAGAAAATGTCGCTTTCGACTGCTATCAGTACTATCCAGATATATTCTATGAGTGTATATTTATAGTTTTTTCTACCACCGTTAGCATTATATAGGTGGGTGTAAAACTTGGTTCGAAGCTAACCAGTTCCCCATGATGGTCTGTAATCTTAATGGAGATGCTTTTGACAAAGTTTTTTTCTACCTGACAAGTACTACACGTGATGAAATCTGAACATATTGACATAAGTGTTTAATGGTAATATTTGAATATTCCGTATCAACTTCTCGCCCGTTATTCTTGATTTGATAATATCTATGTAAATCTGTATTGAAAGAGTTTTGGTAGATCCCTCAAGATTTCCCATCTCTACTTCACGTCGTGCTCTATTCTCCAACGCATTAACGGATTTTTCTAGCTGCTTTATATTATTCAGAATCATTGACTTATCAAACGATTTTTTTATTGTAGCGTTAATCAATACCGGATCCTGTTTGTCAACTGGTGTTTTAAGGAACGCATCAATAAATTGACCGACAATGTCTAGAAATTTTGACAATTCAATTGATATTTGTGTAACATATATGCCCCCTTAATTTTTTATGTATGTTATATTTAAAATCTGATTTAAACCTTTTTTCGCCCACTCACCTGGTAATATCTTACCACCGGATTCTTTAGCCACGCGAGTTATTCGCTCTTTAAGCTCAGCTTCATCAAATTCTATCCCATTGATTAACCATGCAATAAAATCATTCAAGTTAATTGGGGATGGTAGCGGGAGCTTTATGTTAAGTTTCACTCCATGATCTATATGGGAGATGGGTTCAATTCCTGCCTTCTTTTCTCGTTCCTTTCTTAAACTATGCACGGGATGTATGTATGTATCAATGATTCTAAGCAATTTTGCATGATTTCTCCTCTCTCGTGGCATCTGTCCTATTATATTATCAATAAAGTCTTGAAGCCTATCGAATTTTGTGTCCAAATTCAAATAAAATATATCAGTATTCTTTCCACTTTGATGAACATTTAAAATGAACTCCCCCACGCTCTTCACTTAATTTGAATTAGGAAGTGTACTATAATCTCTATAATATTCAATTTGACTGTTAATTTTGCATTTAACATCTACCAGATAATTAGTGTATCATTCCGGTTTCACTGCTAAGAAGAAAGACGATAAAAAAGTTGAAAAGTTTATGTCGTTTTTATCTTTTCATAGCATATTCTACGTAAATCTGAATTGTTACATTTCAACCGTAAATTATGATAAAGTTCTGACACTTCAACTATTTTTTCTAAAGGGTAAATTTTTGATTCTTTCAGGATGGTTGAACGGTGGACCGTTTTGATTTTAATTTCCCCATCTTTATCTTTAGAAAATATGGAACGTTTAGAGGAAGTATTCTGATTTGGTACTATTTATTTGGCAACATAATTTCTGTTATTCCGACTTTCCAACCATCACCTAGCTTGAAGGAGTTCGGCAATATGTTCTAAAAAGATGATAAAGCGGTTTCCGGGTAGATACCCAAAGAACTGTTACTCAAGAAACACACGTAGATCTCATTTTCTATTATGTTTAAAGGCATTTTTAAATTCTATCCAAATTCAAGTTTGACAGGCTGGAACTACGCTCGTTTCTTCACCTTAACCGTTCCCTTTGTCTTGTAGGTTTTTTAATGGGAAATTCAGCCTTATATTGAGGAGGGTTTAGACGAGACGGTCCTAATACACATTGTTTCTCAGATTTTTCCCAACTTCATACTGGAACGCAAAATCCGCCACTACAGCACCTTTATCATCCGCTTCATCCACGTCATTGAAGACATCGTCCAGCTTAATAATACTCATATCTGTTTAAACTGTATTTTTTGTAATCTCATCATCAGCGACTATTATTCTATAGTCCTTGCCAGATTCATCATATGAATCGGCTTTACATTTTCTTATTTTGAAAGCTGGTTTCACAACTTCACTTGCTGATAAACGGTGCTTTAAGGGGTAACCCCACTTGTAACTTTGAGTTTTTTGTTGTTGCATTTTTTCAAAGTATAACGATCTGAAAATATGTTCTTAAAATTTCAAGTCGATCCGAACAAAGCTGACTGAGATATGAGCGTTGAAAGAGAAGAATCCGTTACGTAAACGACCGGCTAGTCTGCTGTCTTATACACTCAACCCTCTCTCCGGTTTCTATCCATTGTTATGTGAAAAGAGGCGTATACCTAACTTGATACCATCTTCTCCTTTTTTGACACATTCGTATGAAATAAATCGTTGATTTATATTCACTATGCGCGTTCTCCGCTTAGTATGGCCCGGAGCACAAAAATTTTGCGGACTTATGAACATGTCAAATTTTCTTTCCGAAACTACTTATACAATGCTTTTAAATAGCATTTATGAGTCTGCAAAAACAACTGTTGATATAATATTCAAAAAAGCCGTACGAGAAGAGGTTGAAAATACACCGAATGCGGCAGGAGATGCAACTTCAAAATTGACAATTTCCGGAGATGGATCCTGGAGGAAGCGAGGCTATACGTCGTTATTCGGAGTTTCATCTGTGATAGGATACCACAGTGGAAAAGTGCTTGATCTGGAGGTAAAAAGTTCGTACTGTAAAATGTGTGAATCGTGAAAACATAAACTAAATGATGCGGAATCCGAAGAATGGTACGAAAAACACGAAAACGAATGTAGTGAAAATCACGCAGTCTCCGCGGGAAAAATGGGGGTAGACTCTATTGTCGAGATCTTCAATAGAAAAATATAATGTCAAATACCGCTACTATATTGGAGACGGAGATTAAAAGACGTACACTGGGGTAGTAAATTCTCATCCTTATGGCGACGTAGAAGTTATCAAAAAAGAATGCATTGGACACGTCCAGAAGCGTATGGGATCCCGCCTTCGTAATTTAGTGAAAAAAAAATAAACGACTTAGTGGTAAAGAAAAGCTAACAGGAAAATTGATTGACAAGCTCACATTGTACTACGGACCTGCTATTCGACGCCATTCTGATTCTGATCACGATATGCATGAGGCAATATGGGCGACCTTCCATCATTATAGTTCAACCGATGCAAATCCACGTCACGAGAAATGCCCAACCGGTGAAGAATCGTGGTGTGCATATCATCGAGCTCAAGCGAAAAACGAGACTTTCAAGCACGACTACAATCCACTTCCACAAAATGTTTTGAACACCATCAGGCCCATATATACTGATCTCAGTAAAAAAAAACTTTACTTGAAAGATGTGTTGATGGCTTCAATCAGAATAATAACGAAAGTTACAATCAGTTTATTTGGAAAATTAGCCCCAAAATCGTATCGAGTGGAGCAACTGTCGTGAATTTAGAAGCATACATTGCCGTTGGACTATTTAACGAAGGAACGAAATCAATATTATTTTTCCTGAACGTGAGAAAAATTGACAAAGCCCGGATCGCAATGGCAGAGAGGTTTGCGGCCGAGAACACTCGTGAAGGCAGAATGCTGAGAAGGCAACAGCAAATTGCATTTTTGGAAGCGGCATCGTTGGCGGAAGAGCTGCTATATGGCCCGGAATCGATGACTCTATGTAAGTTCAAAAAAACATTTTTTTCTTCGTGTAAACTGAAATTTAAACTTCAAACGCGTTTTTCTCAAAATGACATTTTTGAAGTCGGTTATCAAAATTACTTGAAAACTGCTGTACCGATCTATTTGAAACTTGACAAACTTATTTAATACATAAAAATGTAGTGTTTAATCGTTCGATTTTTTTCCGATAAAAAATGGCCGTTTTATAGCCAAAAGACGACCGTTGTTTTAAGTGAAAATCGAACCATTAATTTTGACTATCCGCTTTTTTGTGAGATATGTATATTTTTTAAATCCTTCGATTAAACACTAGTTTATACTGTTGTTTAACTAAATTCGTCAAATTTTTTTGTTTCAGATGATTCAATTCGCCCCAATGTTGGTAACCGCAAAACGGAAAAAATTAAAATACAATTGTTTTGGCGGCCATTTGTAACTCAACCATGTACAATTTTTCAAAAAAAAACACTTAAAGGTGTTTAATGTCTGTACTTTAAAATGATATAATGTTCATTTAAAAAAGTTTCGTACTTTTCTTCAAAAAAATTCATGAAAATGACCTATTTTTGGCGTTACAAGTGGGGTTAACCCCTTAAATGAGGTAGTTGCTGCTTAAGGGGGAACACCACTGTAGAGGTAAAAAAGTAATTTTTTGAGAATTTTTTTTTCAAATACCAAACAACATATCGAAATTTGGTAAAAAGATCTCTATTAAACATTTGACATCCTCTTTGAATTTTTTTCAGAACTTTCAAAAACAAAATGGTGGCTCCCTAGCATTTCTCCAGAAACGCCTTATTTTTTCATGGCTTCGCGGCCGGACCGCTTTCGCCTGAATTGTTAAGGTTATGGTTATCAAACAAATAATTGTCAATAAAGCGTAATAACAGCCAGAGAAGCACGGAGGATTTTTTTTAAATTGATTTTTGACCAAATGGCGTCATTTTGAAAAAAATGTCAAAAAACAGAGAAGAAAAAACGCTCGAAAATTGTTAATAACAATTAAAATATGTAACATTAAAAAACATCCTACGTACTTTCTAGCAGACACTAGTTTTGAACATACTGTGAAAATTTGAAGTAAATCAAACAAAAATTGTTTGAGAAAGAAGTCCGGCCAGTTTGAAAAGCGTTGCTCTGAGATAAGCTGGAGCCACTGGACAGCGGTAAAACGTATACTACGATATTTAAAAGGAACAAAGAGTTACAAACTTAAATATGAAAGAGGAGGTTCGTCGAAAGTTGAGAGCTATTCAGACTCTGACTGGGCATTGGATTTGGATAAAAGAAGATCCTGCAACGGATGTCTGTTCAAACTTCAAAATGAAGCGATATCATGGATAAGCCGCCGACAACCGACAGTTGCTCTATCGTCTACCGAGGCTGAATACATGGCCCTTTCGTCAACGTTTCAAGAAGCCTTATGGCTTATGCAATTCGGATAAGAGCTAAAATTAACAATTTTTGATCAGCCGATAGCCATTTTTTATGACAACAAGGGTGCAATTCTATTATCTAAAAACGATGCATTTCATCCTAGAACAAAACACATTGACATTCGATATCACTTTATTCGTGATACCATTGGGAGAGATGTGACTGAAGTTACTTATATACCTACGGAAGAAATGGTAACATAGCTGACACTCTGGCAAAAGCTGCTCCTTCATCAAAGCATCAGTTTTGCATTCGAAAAATGGGACTAGTTGATATTAAAATAATCGATCATTAAATCTTGCAGATGCAGTTAATTTTCAATTCAAATTCTACTCCAAGTAATGAAGTTAATGGATTTTGTTAAAAAAAAAACTTTGAAGGTGAATTTTGTCTTGAAAATTCTTTAATTTGTATATTAAAATTAATTGTACTCAATATTAAAGTAAATCCAATTTCAATATAGTGGGGGTGTTGTAAATGCGATATTCTATGCCCAAATGTCAAAAACATTTTCTATGTTATACTTGTCACTTTCCCTTTTTTTGAATAAACACTTCAAGTGAAACAGTCGTGTTTCTTTTACTCTGCGAGATTCTTCTGCTACTTCCACTTCTGTATTTGGGTGGTAAGTGGGATCATTTTCATCGTCAAGCTCCTCTTCATCATCTGTAAATATGTTGCCTATTTCAGTAATGTTTTTATCCGTTTGCTGAATTGATTCCCCCCACTGAATCCTGATTTTTAGACAGAGTTTGTTTCTCACTATTCGCTTTCATTTCAAAAATTTCTTCTGTTATTGAAATATTTTCGCAAGGATCGGAAAAATTGGCAGCTTTATTCTCGTGTCGTCCCGAGTTTTCTAAAAATATAACGTCTCTAGCTTTTGTTATTTTTCCAGTCATTTTGTCTATCAGACGGTACGCTTTTGTGTCTTCACAATAGCCAACGAAAAACAACTCAAGAGATTTCGGATCCCATTTCTTTCTTTGTACTTTCGGGATGTGTGCCATCACTTTGGTTCTGAAAATTCTAAGATGATCCAGTTTCACTTCACTCTTCGTCCATATTTCTTCAGGAATTCTACCCGTACTTCGTGATGGAGTTCAATTTATCAAGTAGACGGCAGTGTTAACAGCTTCAGCCCAAAATTTCTTTTCGAAACATGAATCAAACAGTAGGCATTTAGCTTTCTCTACTATTGGTCGGTTCTCTCTTTCAGCGCGGCCGTTTTGTTCTGGTGTGTGTGGATTCGTAGTTTCATGTATAATACCACTGTTCTTAAATAATTCTACTAATTGTTGATTTATAGACTCACTTCAATTGTCTGAGCGGAATACTTTGATTTTTCGCTTCGTTTGATTCTCAACCATCATTTTAAATTCGCGAAAAGTTTTATATACTTCGCTTTTATTTTTTAGAAAATACACAAACAATTTTCTTGAATGGTCGTCTACAAACGTTAAAAAGTATTTTGCACCACCGATTGAAATATTTTCCATGGGGCTACATAAGTCACAATGAATTAAGTCCAGAAGATTTTCCGCTCGATTAAAGGAACGTTTGAATTGGGTTCTAGTGATTTTGCTTTCGCAAGTTAATCTGTTGGATTCCGGCTTAAAAGATACACCACCAATGTTGCACATATTCATGTTGGTTAATGCATTGAAACTTAAATGCCCTAACCTCCGATGCCAAGTCACCGCATCGTTTTGTATTTTGCCGTTCATTGCATATGTATTGTTTGTTAACTTTAAAACGTAAATCCCGTCAACTTAACTAGCCTTTGCAAAAAATTTATTGTTTTTATTGAAAACCGAGCATCCATTTCTGTCAAATTTCACTTTATTTCCTGCTCCTGTTATCTTTGACACGAACAAAAGATTCGCTGCGAGTCCCGGCACGCAAAGCACATCTTTTACATAAATGAATTCACCGTTGTGATTGATTTTCAAGTCGCCGAAACACTTCACTGTCAGCTTTTATTGATTAGCTGTGTAGATATATTTCGTTCTGGACGATCTGATACTTGACAGCCAATCAAGATTAGATGTCATATGCTTGGAAGCCCCGGAGTCAAGAAACCACTCATCTGCATTCGTTAAGGCAGATATAGCACTGAACGCATTTTCACTTTTGGTGTATTTGTTTCTTTTCCTTTCTGGGCAGTTGTTTTGGAAATGTCCTTGTTTTTTACAGCCATAACACGCCACTTTTGTTTTTGGATTTATTTTTATCAATCTATTCTTTCCTAAGAATGCTTGTTCTTTGGTTAGCACAGATGATCCGATCTCATATAAACGGGTTTTTATCTCGTCTCCTGTTATTTCCCATGATGAACGGTTTGAACTCATCTGTAAGTCCCGCTAACAAAAATTAATCAACGTATTCCGAAGAAATCACGAAGCCAATTTCACTTAGTTTGTTCGCCGTCTCAAAAACGCGATCAATATATGCGTCCATTGACGAACAAGAATCTAAGCTGGTCGTTATTAAATTGCGCAAAGGCCTATACGGCGAGTCAGACCTTTGTCTTCGAACATTGTCTTTAGTATGTTTCATATTTCCTTGGCCGTATTGCACGACTGGATGTGCACATACAATGACGGTTCGATCGCCAACACCAATTTCGCTTTTGCTTCCTTTTGCTTACCCACGTCTTTTTCATCCTCAATATCCGAGATAGCTTTTTCTAAATCGTGCAGTTCCAACAGTGCCTGCATTGAGTACTTCAATGTGCTGTAATTCTCTGAGCCTTTCAGCTTCTCTAGAATGACATTTGCCGCCATCGTTTGCGAAAACGAAAAAATTAGTTAAATATAAATATATTTCACGATCCTTCTGATTGCTTCGAATTACAAGGTTCACGTGGACATACCTGGGCCCATAACCTGTGATAATCTCGCAGAGTTAAAGAAACACGACTGTCCCACTTAAAGTGTTTATGCAAAAGGGGGCAAGTATAACATAGAAAGTGTTTTTGACATTTGGGCATAGAACATCGCATTTACAACACGTTTAAAGTTTAAGTAATGGAAAAATAATTAATAAATTTGAAATACGAGGGGTGTCTAAAAAGTTCGGGGAATTTTTGATAAACGTTTTATTTTACAATTGTTTTTGTAATGGTACAATGACCCCTTCAAAATATTCCCCCCTTAATGCAATGCACTTGCTCCAACAATGTTTCCACTGCTGAAAACACATTTTCAGTTGATCGTCAGTCAGGTCCTTCAGTAGCCTCGTCGTCTCCTTCTCAACGTCCCCAAAATGGCATCCCCGAAGTAGCATTTTGCACTTTGGGAACAAAAAGAAGTCGCAAGGTGCTAAATCGGGCGAATACGGTGGGTGATCGATCACAGTAATCTGATTTTTGGGCAAAAACGCACGCACCACGAGTGATGTGTGCGCGGGCGGATTGTCATGGTGCAACACCCACGAATTGTTTTGAGCCAAATTTTGCCGCACTCGAAAAACACGGGCTTTCCTTTTTAAAACTTCAACGTAGAACTGTCCATTGAAAGTTTGCCCTTGTGGAACGAATTCATGGTGCACAACGCCACGCGAATCGAAAAAAACCATGAGCATTGTTTTCACATTGGACCTCGATTTTCGAAACTTTTTGGTTCTCGGATCCCCTGCTTGCTTCCATTCCATCGACTGAGATTTGAGTTCACGGTCGTACTCGTAAAACCAAGACTCGTCACTATTATTCCACTATATGAAACTTTGCTATATGATCTCTATGATGATAAGATAAAATCCTACAGTTGTTTTCTCCCTTAAGTGACGTCGTTTCATCTGCTGATTCAAATATCTCTTTCACACTTACAGGTGAAGTTTCCGTGTGCTGTTCATTTTTAAGTGGAAACCTCGCCTAAGTGGTATTATCGCTCAGATTTTTATATTTTTGACCTGTCATATGGTCTTTCAAAGAAAAATTTCCGGCTTTCGGAACATTTTGTTCGTCTTGTGATTAAAAATTCGATAAGCACACTCCTATACTGATACTATTTCGCCTTATCATTGAGGTTTTTTGTTCACTATCTTATTTATGTTTTTGTCAATCAAACTCTGTTTACTAGAACTCTCAATTATCTCCTTTAAGTGTTCATATACTTGCGGAGATAAAAGGAACATTTTATTAAAACTGATTTTCTTATGCATATTTCTCAATTAAAGAACCTATTACACCTGAAAGCGCACAGAAATACAGATAAAAATCCGACTTGTTGAACTAATACCTTATGATGTCGCGGTTCAGATTTTCTTTTCATCAGCAAGTTTACACCTGCTCTTTTCATATTTACACAGCCGTGTGAAAGTTTTTCTAGATGGTATATGGTTATTTTTCAATGTATTCTATGCGATTTCACAAATAGTTTTGATTACTTCAGGATCGGCTGTTTTCAGTAGAGCATATGATTTTTGTCCTTCAATCGTTTCATTCGTGACACCATTGTCTTTCTTCAAACTATATCTGGAGCAATAACACGTTTAAAACTTTGTATTATGTGTGTCGATGCGAAAACGTAACGTATCATTTAAAACCTGTGTTAGGTGTATTAACAAATAGCTATGAGGTTGTTAAGTTATTTCTTTATACTTTCTCATGAACTCCGGATTGTTTCCAGGGTATATCTGTTTAGTGAGTTGATTAAATAGACTCGTGCCTCGTGGGTTCTTGAAGCATACTAGATACTTACAGTTTAGCGAAATATCTCGACATAATTTTCATTGATGGAAAACATTCTGAGTCACCAGAATGACAGAAAGGTTACGATGATGAGACCCTTTTGTAAACAACTCACATACCTGCCTTGAAAATGCATTTAACATCATGTCGTCCAGTATAATTAGCATTGGTTGATTCGTACTGTTCAAAAATTCCTAAGCAATAAAGCTCATTTATTTTTTATTCTTGTAAGGCATATGTGTTGGTATTGCATGATTCTCAGCAATGCACCAAATAGATTTCATCACTGAAAATCGTATCGTCGTACCGTTTCTAACATGATTTTCTATAAATGTCGTCTTCCCACAACCAGACAGCCCAACAACCATCTTCGTAGAAGGGTGTTTAAAGTGCAGCATCCTTTTGAGTTTAGAAAAGATGAACTTTTTATAAAATCTATTAAAGAACTTTTATTTTTTCATTTTTCAAGATGAATGGAAGACAAATTGTAGATGAACTTCATAGACCCGCACGAAAAAACTTTAAACGTCGACGTGTTGTTATAAGAGATATTGATGATCTTTGGCTGGCAGATCTGGTTGATATGAGTGCGTATGCATCTAAAAATCGCGGTTTTAAATTTCTATTGTTAATAATTGATACATTTTCCAAGTACGCTTTGGCTTTGCTCGTCAAAAGTAAAAATTACAATGATGTGGCTTAGGCTATGGAATCAGCTCTTAAACAAAAACAAATATTTCGTCAGACGATGAAACACTGAAATAAACCATTATTCTACATTCAGTGCATTAAGGGGTCTTTAAATTTACAATTTTTCATAAAACCAAAAAAAATTGTTTAACAGATTTCGTTAAAAAATTTCATCAAGAATACGATTTAAAAGGATTTATAATGATATTTTAGTTTTTAAAGTATTTTCAAGTGTGTATAGCGAAATGCCATGAGGCAGCATTTTTGACGCTCTGCTGTGTTTCGGTAGTCTCGACTCCCCTCTCCTGAATTACGAAAGTACAAGCATGGTCCACCTCTTGATCAAGAAGCTCAGGAAATTTTGAAGTCAATATACGACGGTCTAACTTCTAATGGTTTATTAGAAAGGTACTTCGTAATTCGTAAAAAAACAGTATACGCGATAATCTCGAAACGAAACCACTCAACCGATCAATCTGATTTTTTAATATGTTTTGGAACACATATATGGCTATAGCGGGTAGCGGAATCATTATGATCGGTATCAAATGTTCCGATTTTCACTTAGTTTTCCACCCTCAAAAATATGTTTTTTTTTAAAATAGCCGTTATTTTGTTATTTTTTAATACACAAAAAATCATTCCGGTACCTGCCATAGGCACTTAAACAAGAATTAATTTTACGCTTTTTTTGTTTTCAGATGATCCAGTCACCTGAAAGTACGTCCGCCCTTATTTTTTAATGTTTTTTTCCAAAAATTGTTATGGATAAAAAAACAATAAAAAAAATCTACAAAAAATATTTTTCTACACCCAAAGTACCAATTAATATAGGTATGTAAATTTCAAAATGATATATCTTTTCTTTTCATTGAAGAAAATGTTAAACAATTTTTGTTTTTTGAATATCGTAACTTAAAAGATTCCTTAATGGCTTCAATTGTCGAAAGATTTAATTGCATTCTGAAGAGTAAAATATGGAAAGAGCTCAGTATGAACGGAAATGAGGCTTATCAACTGTCAAAAGTATATAGGAAGCTTCTAAACCTATACAGGCAGGCCTCGATTTACGTCGCCTCGATTTAGTGTAGGTGCACACTGGCGTCAAAAGTAATCGTGACGCTGCGTCATTTCTATCTGCGTCATTTTGGCTGGCAATGCACACTTGCGTCCTATCGTCGATTTGACAAATAGTTGACAGTTGATCAAACCGTTGATCACAACTGCCTTCACTCGCGTCTGACGCAAGTGTCGCTGCGTCATGTGTGCACTGCCCAATATACGCCAATGAAAATGGTGCAACGCGGAAAGGCGATAGCTATCTGCGTCCCACAGAACCGGCGTCACACTTGACAGCTATCCGAAATGACGCGAACGCTCGATAGGTGTCCGCGGCATGTGTGCATCGCTTCATTTGTGTCTACGTACTTCTTCCTATTGGCTTCAACGTGATGCAGCGTCACGATTACTTTTGACGCCAGTGTGCATCTACACTTAAGCCGTTTCGATTTACGTTGTCTTACTTTTTAATTCCCAGTTTCGATTTACGTCGACAAAATTTCAATTTACGTCGGTTAAATACCTATTTTTGTCACGTTTTTTGAAATAGTGTTATTTTGTACTTACTGTTATTTTTTTATGTTGGATTTAATATAAATGTTGCTTTTCGTTAGTAAAAAAATCGTTGTGCGAGACACGTTGTTCATTTTCATGGACTTCATTTCAGTTAGATTCGACATACGTTGTTTTGGTTTACGTCGCATTTTCCCGGTCCCGGAAAGGACGTAAACCGAGGCTCACCTGTATATGAAATTGATAATCATGTTCGCATAAGCAAGCACAAACATGTCTTTCAAAAAGGCAACACCCCGAACTGGTTCACAGATATATTTAAGATGAAGGAAGTAGAAAAACAGAACCACACACATAATTGCTTGGAGATTATAAAGGTAACATCATCGAAGAAGTTTTTTAAGAGACAGAATCTACAAAGATCAAAAACTCTGATGTTTATCTTGTGTAGAGAATTTTGAAACGTAATGAAGATCGCATGTTTTTGAAGTGGCTTGGGTTTCCATCATCTTACAATTCCTGGATTGATATAAAAGATGTTCTGTAACACTCGGACCTACTTCAACTTGTGGAAAGCGGTTTCTTTTACACCAACTTGAAGGACTACGTCAAGTGTTTCTTCTGCTGATAATGAATGCTTTTACTTTACCATCTGATGCTGAAAGATAACATTTACGCCTTTTTCCAGATTGTGTGTTTCCTAGACGTTTGCGGCCCATATGATAAGCCCCTTAAAAAATCATAAAAATCCAATATACCGTCTTTTCCTACTATACTAAAAATTGTTGTGCAGACATTTCTGATATTGCTATCGGTGATCGAGTTCGTCAACCTCTACGATTTCATCTGCATATTATGAATATGTTCGTTTTACATCTGCGAATACGCTAATAGGAGTAGTCAAAATAGTAATTGACAATTTGATGCACTACTGCACTAGAATAGAAATAGACATATGTACGTTTTTTCAATAATAAAAAGCCAATGATTTTCACGAAGCCCGGTCTTTTAGTCATCATTATTTGCATAAGTAAACAACGCTGATCTTCAAGCAGGTATTGTATTTTACTGACAAAACTTCCCATGAATCTGTCTTTTACAACCATTTGCCTTACCAACAAAAAACATACAGTTTTCAAACATTTTACCGCGATCGTATCATTCAACAACAAAAACAACAAGTGACATATTTCGCCACGTTCGTAAATTGCATCCAAAGACAGCCTGCATCGTAACATGCAAATCTGAATGCACGTTTTACCATGCACCCACACTCAGCCCCGCATCAAGGATCCGCGCCGCCACGGCTGTTCAAAAAAACTCTTCACTTCTCTTACGAAACCCAATATCAAAACCACTTACCCCGTATTCAAACCAGCTCTCAGCTAATCAGTACACTCGAAAAACCAGCTCACAGTCCATAACATAGTACACACGCTCGCACACTCGCAAATAGCCTGCCGGCCATAGCAAAAAAACCGAATCTCCATACAAAATGCTACCCAAGATTAACACACTTTGGTCAGCTTTAAGCTCTTGGAACTGCCACACTTTGAGCATATGTAGGGATACAACCTGTCCCTATCGGACGCAGTGCAAAACTGGCTGACTACACTCCTTCAGTCCTCCATTTAGTGATACACTTTGATCATAGTTTAGCTTTCCGAACTAATACAATTGCAGCATATTTAAGCTTGCAGACTTTGAGCATGTAGGGGTAAAACTTGTTCCTATCAGACGCAGTGCAAAACTGGCTGAAAGTGCCTGTCTTTAGAAAATTCACATTCAAACTCTCCAGTTGGAATTTTTCATTTGAAGAGTAATGAGCCAGCCATTTTATATGTTAATCTACTACGTGTACATGCCGGACTCAGCTGATTTTGTGCGAGTGTGAATGAAATCAACGAATGAAGTGAGTTACCGATGCGAATGATCAAAGCATTTGAGGCTGCTCGATATCCAAAAACATTTGCTCCTTTCAGACACCTGTTGGCTCGTGTCAGGCGCAGTGAATACAGCAGAAATAGCAAAAACTATGTTTTAAGGCGCCGCTCACAGTGAGTTTGAAATTGAAATTGAGACGCGTGGAAGGTAGCAGGTAATCAGTGTCAATCTGAACAGTAGAGCGTTTTCAGGTTGGCGGATGCCAAACTCTGTGTAAGCAGGAGTTTTCGAAAATCGTACGTACGTAAATCGTACGTACTTTGCAAAATATGGTCCTAACGTGACAAAATTCAGATTAGTTCATGCGGAAACTGACACTTAGTTCTAACACCCAAAATTTTCAATTTTAGCACAAACGTCACTTTTGCTTGTTACCTATTCCGTGGCCAGACAGTTTCATTCTACTACTGTATTTTTGCAGAGAAATCGTTCAACTGCACGCAAACTGTTCGCAGATATGCCATATTTTCTACTTCGCTAGAAAATGTAATGAATAATTTGAACTGTACGCAAGAAGAATATATTTTCGGTTTCATGGATAATGCAACATTTTATTGCCTGCCTTTCGCAGGCCCATTACTTGTAACACTGGCACTTTACTGGAGTGGAAAAATAAGCTATCATTGTTTTGGTCACTCATATTGGTAAATTAACTTCTGTCATCTTAAACTAAGTGTCCACCTGAGACAAAATCTCGAGAGAAAGTCTCGAGATTAGTCTCAGGGTGTTGTCCACTTGAGATTGCTTTCGCTCTCGAGACAGAGTCCAGAGACTCCACAGCCTCAACAGTCTCGAGACCTAGAATGTTTCACTTCCACCTGAGAGTCAGTGCGGTGACGCAAATTTTTGCGTTAATAGTAGCCTATAAAATTGTCAAACAACGGAAAATGATAAAAGGGAGTGTTGGGTGAGGAAATGGGTGGGACAACGGAAAGAATTCGGAGCTTGTTCTACACTCGTAGAGGAGTTACGGTTGGAAGATGCACAACAATTTAAAAATTTCATTCGAATGAGTGCAGTGCAATTTGAACTGCTTTTAGATTTAGTGAAACACCAGATCGTCAAGCAAGATACAAAATTTCGTGATGCACTTCCTGTTCATGACAGGTTAATGGTCATACTTCGTTTTCTGGTTTCAGGTATGCATTAATTAAATAGTATTTTCATTTGTTTTAAATGTCTTCTATGTTCTCCTGTATATTGAATGTTTGAAAATTTTAAAATTTTCGATTCAAATAGATACCTATGAATTTGCAGGTGAATCTTACTCGTCTCTGCATTTTCTTTTTCGATTACCACCATGCACAATTGGAAGAATAGTTCCATAAGTATGCCATGCAATTTATGATAATTTAAAGGAAGAATATATAAAGGTAAGTGTAGGAATTATTGATGATTAAATGCAAAATTTAAATAATAGTATATAATTATTAAGGAAAAACATGGTAGGTTTCAAGCTATAACCTAAATACTTTCGAGTTCAAGCATACAAGTTCAAATTACGTACTTTCAAATTATAAGCAGTTTTTCATTTTTAATGCATTTTCTACAAAGAATTGTAAAACTGTTGGGTTTTTTGATTCTCATCATAACTATCTAACTTGAAGATGAAGAGGATATGGTACTAAACCAGTAGCTTTTTTCATCCATATCAGAATATTGTACTATCGCTTTTCAAATAGCACTTTTTAATTGTGCCCTGTAATAATCTGATTTTATATTCTTCAATTCCATCGCCACATATTCTCCAAAGCGGTCAAAATCATCCTTCGGCTTTTTCATAATTTGTATTGCTTCTCGTAGGATGTCGTCTTCTGTGGTTTGTGATTGTTTATTTGAACGGATACTTTTTCTTTTGTGGAATAGGCTCTTCTTCTGTTGGCTCATCCTCCACAACTGCCAAGCTTTCCTGTGTTTAAACCTGAAAGATAAAATTATAACAGCATATAAAGTAAGAGGATAAAGTAAAAAAACAATAAACATATAGCATGAAGAACTGTATGAAAACTAAAATTTGCATTCTTTTTAGGAACCATCAACTGCGGAACAATTGGAAGAATACGCGGATCAGTTTGCATTAAAATGGCAATTTCCATAGTGTTTCGGAGCTATTGATGGCAAGCATATTACAATGGTTGCCCCTGCGGACTGTGGAAGTCTTTATTACAACTATAAGAACACACACAGCATCGTTTTGATGGCAGTTGCAGATGCCAATTATAAATTCATTTATATTGATGTCGGATGCAATGGTAGAATTTCTGATGGAGATATATTTTCTCACTGCTCGCTTCACCACGCTCTGGAGAGCAAGCAGCTTCCGATTCCTGAACCAGAACCGTTACCTGAAAGACATTTGCCTGTTCCGTACGTGATGGTAGCTGATGATGCATTTGCTATGACATCATACATCTTGAAGCCATATGGCTTCCGAAATCAAACTGCACCCAACAGAATATTTAATTACCGCCTAAGCAGGGCTGGCCGTATTGAAGAGAACGCATTTGGCATTATGTCTAGTAAATTCAGAGTTCTTCAAAACCAAATGAATTTAGCTCCTGAAAAAGTCAGAATGGTTACTTTGTCAACATGTGTATTGCATAATTTTCTAATTTCTACTTTCCCACACTATTTGTGCCGTGGTTCAGTTGACTATGAAGACCAAAAAACTCATGAAACTACAAATGGCGAATGGAGGAATGATTCTACACCGCGAGGAGCATTTCTCCCATTGAAGAGGGGCCCGCAGCGAAATCATTCAATACCCCAAAAATATGTGAGGGACGAATTTAAAGAATATTTCCTGACAAATGCTGGGGAAGTTTATTAGCAGTATCGATATATCTCGATAACAATAATAATAATAATACTACCTCAACTGAATAATATTCTTTTGTCAAAACTTGAATACTCATAGGCTATTTATTTTATTAGCTTAGTTAACGTAGGTATTATTCCTGAATTCCTGATGACTATGATCTGATTATTTGTAATGATTTTAAATACAATAAACTGAAATCATGTAATTATTTTTTTCAATTTTTTTATAGATGCTCCTTTCAGGACCAAACAATAAATTTACTCAGCAGCCAGAAATACAAAGTCGACCCATCATCCTCATCATTCGACGACGCAACTAAAAGTATCACCATTTGCCACTCAAGACGAGAAGATACGCAACAATATTTGGAAACTGGTAACGGAAATTGATGATATGTG
The DNA here is from genome assembly GCA_963942545.1 of Oxycera nigricornis. NCBI lineage: Eukaryota > Metazoa > Arthropoda > Insecta > Diptera > Stratiomyidae > Oxycera > Oxycera nigricornis. Next base: position 66,517,872 of record OZ012659.1, on the reverse strand, counting down.
TTCCTACAAATATTGCTTGTAAACGATTCGTTGACAAAGGCATGAGTATTTTGCGCGATTCATGTGGTATATCCAATGAACGCTTACAATCTCAACATCAAACTCACTGTGAACAGTTTTCACAGTTGTCTTAAAAAATAGTTTTCGGTATTTCTGCTGGATCCACTGTGCCCGTCACAAGCCACGAAGGCATTCCGGCATTCCTACAAAAGCCGAACACCAAAAAGGGAACTTCATTTTCTTTCTTCAATAACACTCACTGGGTTGGAAATTTTCAATTTCAGGCGCGCTTTGCTTGTCACTCAGTACTGAAAATCGGAAAACTAACACGAAAACATGGCAAACTTAATATTAATGGAAAGTAGGTATTGACTATAATTTCACCCAGTTTGTGTATGTAACACACGTTTACTAGTAAGAAATGTTTACCTATTCTATGCTTCAGTTTCAAGGAAATGCAAAGCCTTATTCATTCTATATTTCAAAATAAAAAGAACATCGAAGAAGGAACTTTATTTTCACAAAACATTTTTGCGGTCAGTACGCGTTGCTTAGCGGGGCACCGATGATGAAATTTTTCAAACACACTATTTTTCGTACTTTTAATTGTTATTTATTTATATTTTTACTAAAGAAGCTAAGATTTATTTAAACGAATATTATCCGATCGCGAATTGTCAAATACACAATGACTTTTCTATTTTCTTATTTTCTATTCACATGCAATTTTCTTACTCTGTTACTCATGCTGAGGGACACGGATATGCAATTTAGCTATACTTTTGCAAAAGTCCACACTGGTTGTACAACAGATGTGCGGCAAATTGGATGTAGTGTCCGTGCTATATTTTTTTATGTTATGGCATTCACAGCAACGTCTCAACATGGTTACAATGTTACCCGAGAAACATTATGAGCTGAACATTTCCCACTCATGCGATGCATACTGACTTACGGTCTGATACAGTATATTGTGAAACATCGCCTCATGGGTGGAAATAGAGAGTGCGCGAATCAATTGAAATTTCAGACGATTGCGTATCGAGATTGGAATTCGTGATTCATCCACAGAGAATGGTGTGTACGCGGCCTCATAGATGAGTCGCGACATTTTCTTCACTTTCACAATCCTCACAGCATAAAAAATGCATTCAAAAGTGGCGTTAACGAGAAAATGGTGTGTCAGGAAAGTGAATAAGATCCGTCAAAAGTTGTTTTCCCAAATTTTTGGATGGTGGGCGCAATAAATACTACACAGCCTGGTGGCGGTAACGACAATGAAAAAAAGCACTAATGAGCGCTTTAATGCTAATCGCCAGAATTCCGCACCATATATACCTATAAGCCGTAAAAACATGCATCAAGCCGGATCACATTAGTGTCAAGTGTGTCCAGATTAAGGCTGAGGCTCCACGTACAATTCCAAACCGGTTATTATTTGGAATGCGTAAACAATAAGAACGACGGGCGTCAAGGCTCCACGTCCGATTCCAAATCTGAAATAAGAACGTGCGAGGCTCTTGAATCAGATTGTTTGTTTAGTGTTCATTCTCGTGTCGGTGCTCAACGTGAAAACATCTGTCTTGCGTTGTTGATGGTGTCAGTGCTAAAATCCTAAAATGGATGAATTCTGGCACTAGTGCACACTTCTCGGCAAACATTCTCCCACGCCGCATCATAAAGTTCCCTGTTGTGGTAATCTTTCTCCGCAATACTCCATATTACCGGATTATTTCCAACTGCCGTTATCACCTGCTCCATGGCCTTCTCCGTTCACTGCCTTTTAACGAATGACCACAACGCATGTGCATACAGAAAATCGGTTTCAGAAAACCGGCCGTGGAGCCGGGTGTCATCCGATCTTATGGCGAAAGCGTGTAAATGAGCGAGAAGGAAGCGCCTTCGTTCTAATTATGAATCGGAACGTCGACCCGGGTCATTATGAACCAGACGGGTCGTAAAACCGGCGTTCTTAATCGAATCGGACGTGGACGCAGGGTCGCCCGGTTCTCATATAGATAACATGCAAAATAAGAAAAGGTCGCGCCGCTATGACGTTCATTCTTAAAAACAAACAAACCGAAACCGATTTGGAATCGTACGTGGAGCCTCAGCCTAAAACGGAATGTATGCAATGTGCGGCAAAAAGTTAATTGACATAAAGAATTATCAGCAAAAATCAGCGTAAAATGACTTAGTGTTGAATTTGATATTTTGTTAACATATCATAAGCATGTAAAAATTAAATTGAAACCCGTAGATCATACTTTCAAGATCTTTAAATAATATTGTGTCTATAAATAGTAATTTTAAGTGATAGACTTTTGGTTGAAGTTCATACTTTTATAAATACATCTAAGTAGGTAGCTTCTAGTTGGATGGCAGAATAGCGATGCATGTGACGATTGCGACAAGTCTTCTGCTAGATCTTTGAGATTTCGAGAATCTATGGTTTTATTTGGATCTTTGCCGATTTTGTCAAATAGTTTAAATGCTCTGTTTGGAATGCATTTGTGAACGGTCTCAATTGTCAGAATTTGATGTATGTTATTGTTGCTAAAACATCAAGAGATTTGGAAAATTTTCGTATATCTGCATCAGTCGTCTGTTTGTCTTACTTGTTTAGCTGTGTTTTCATATAGTAGCGTTGGTCTTATTTTCTTCTCTTCGAGCTCAGGTTTTGTCTTCAAGAATGGTGAACTCAAAATAGTAACATTTTGTATTTTTATGAGTGGAATTGGAATTAGGAATGGATGCAGTCTATAGATAAGTCCGGCATGCCAGACTTTCTCAAAAGACTTGCCTATATCAAATATTACAAGACCTGTTGACTGTTTTCTATTGATACCATTTCTGATGTGTTGAGCAACTCTTGCAATACGATGTTTACAAGAATATTGAGCCTAAAACTAAATCACTCTTTCGGAATAATGAATCTGTTTGAAAGGCGATAGTGATTGGTTTTCTCGGTGATTTTGATGATGGACCGGAGAAAACTGATAGATATTTTGTTCTGGAGACAAATTTTTTTTGCAGGTTTAGAAAGAATTCGTTTCAAAGCCCCTGGATACCAACAAAAACGGGAAGATTGCATTTATTGTGTTTGTAAACGATTAAAGCTTGTTGTCCAGTACATGTCTGAAAGTTTCGTTTGTGATGTCTATTTTAGTGCTATTTGGGCCTAGGCCATAGTGTGTTGGCTCACTTGGAGCGTGGTGGTCTATATGTTCGTCAAAGATAAACGTGCAGAGCTTCTTGTATGCTTTTTATTGCCATTCATCGCATCTCAATGTCGATACTCATGAATTTGCCAGAACCACAGTAAAGGTAAGACCCAGTATGCAATCGAAGCCTTCAAACACGAAATTGCCTTCCAAGAAATGGCACCATGTGCTTGCAAAAATTGACGAATGCCAAGCACTGCCAGATTTGCAAAGGATAAAGCACTTTCGTGGACTTCATCTTCCACTTCAACACATTAGACATTTTTTCAGTCATTTTGGCTTATTTTCTAAATAAATTTGTCAAAAGCAAATGAAATTTGTGTCAGCGAAGATGTTTCACCATTGTAATTCAATGGACCGAAGTTTCTATGGGCGTTTTTCAAGCCTAGCATGAAACGTGCATATACAAGTTCTGGCAGTGCCCCGACCAGAATATTGCTGCCATTTATGACAAAATATGATATGATAAATGACAACAAACATATGATAAATGAAAACAAACATATGACTTTGTTCCGTGAAACCGCGGGCCGTACTTAATAGTGTGCCTTTATATGAAACATTACATAGGGTACAGTACCCTATACTATGCTGAGCACAGTATAGGCAGACCCAGTATGTAATGTTTCATATAAAGGCACACTATCAAGTACGACCAGTACCATGGTATAAAGACGACCAGGTAGTCTCTTCCGATCATAACATTTTGCCCAGTAGGAATTTCAGCAACACCTTGCGGCATACAAGATGTGATTTTCCTGCTGGGTGGAGTAACACGTATTGGAAGAAATAGATAAATAATGTGCGATTTGAGTATTCTTTAGAGAATATTTGTTTATTTCCTAAGCTATCATATTGATTACACAAAATATTCGTTTTTGTTACCTGAAAATTTGCTAAATTTTAATATATGGCGTTTTTGCAACGCCTGATTCAAATGTGACATTTCCTTATATTTTGGCATGCCATACGTCTCCGATTTGTTACTTTGGTAGCCCAAATTTTACTGAATACGTGACGCAGAGTGATTCAAATGTGCGAGCGAAATAGGATGACGATTTTCTAATGGGTTTACCTTCGATAGTCTTTATACCATGGGCTAGTACCAACCTTTCCTTCTGTCTTGTTGGCAGACAGTGTGCGGCGCTCTGGGAAAAGTCGCTGGAAATAAGTAATTATAGATTCTAGTTGCACACAATATATGCCCCTCAAAATTATTATACTATTATCTGATTAATAAAAGGAAAAAAGGGGAAACCATAAAATTCCAAAGATTATGTGGGGGAAACACAATGTATATTTTTTGACTATTCTTAATAATAGGAAAAAAGGGGAAACCATAAAATTCTAAAGATTATGTGGGGGAAACACAATGTATCTTTTTTGACTATTCTTAAATTGATTTTTTTTACAAAAATATCTATTGTCAATATTTAAAAAAAAAGCACGTATTCATAAAAGATGATCACTTGTAAGATATACACTATTCAATACATCATTGTCAATTTGTGAAAAATGTATTTCGTAAGAAAGCACACATAAGAAATATAAAAAAACAAAATTAAAGCCACTTTCCTGAAAAAAATATTGTGTGTCCGAAAATCAAACCGGTCGATTATGTTAACAATGTAAATTTAATGAAAAATAACAGCAACAAATGAAAAGAGAACTAACACATCTTTTAATGTACATTTTTATCGAAAGTAGACTGTGTGTACAAAGCTTAGAACATTTATTAAACTAAAGAAAAATGCAAATGTAATTTGCAAAGTAAATGAGATGTAAGTAAGTAAAAATGTGGAAAAATTGATTACTATTACTAAAAATGTAAATAAAACATGTATGCTGCTAATGGAAATTAACGTGGAAGATTAAAAAAATAAAAAAATATACCCCATTTTTTAAAACCAGCGATGGAGAACGCTCGTCGTCGTCATCCCATGACTAAATAGTGAGTTTTTTCTTTTGTTTTCTTGTCTTTTAGTCTTTTTAATGTTAATTATTTTTAAAATCATTCAGTTTAATTTTATTTTTTTAGTATGAATTAAATTTGTGTAAAGTTTTTTACTCTTTCCTTCTTCTCCGATCGGGTCTCCGCTGAGACCGACGACGATCGGCGTCACACCGATGTGACAGCTGGACGTGCAGTCCGTGGATTGAGGCAAAGGACTACGTATCGCGCCGAGAATTAGTCCTGCCTCTCACTTGGTGTTTGGAGTTGATGGATGCTGGCGGGCTAGCTAGTTCGGTGAGGCGTGCGGTCGAGGGTCTTAAGGTCCAAACACCAAGTGCCCGAGTTCGTTACACAAACTCAGCCACCTGAAAAGCCCTTCGGTTACGCGTTTTCAATCCACAATCATCAAAAAAAAATACACAAACCAAAAACTCTAACCACTCTATTCTCTACTTTACTCTAAGTCCGCGAGACCGTCTTACCCGAACACGACTTCTCGTCGGCACACAAATAGACTACCGCGATACAAGAACACTACTTTACCGGAAAAACATTCAATATAACAAAATCAAAGCTAACGCGAACACTGTGCCGCGGAAGAACCCGAATCACTGCTGAAAAAAAAGAAGGGGGGAACCTGGCGAAGCCTCGCCAACCAACGATGTTATAGGCTGGGCCCAGCCTCCTTGTTCCGAACGTGAGCGAGGCTCATTATTCCGCGCTCGGAACCCCATGTCAGATCGAACTACCTGACCTACCTGCTTGGAAGGAAGTCCCGGAAGAAAATCTAGGAGTTTAAGTGCAATTCATATTTATTTCATTAAAATTCAAATTAACAAAAGCAAAGGAAACATAAAACAAAATAACAAAAAAAATCAATTTAATAATATATGAACCATCTAAATAAGCGATATTATCATCAATCAAATCATTTTTATTGTTCCTATTGTATTCAAATCGGAATTAATGTTGTGTTGGCAAAATTAAAGTTAGCCTAACTTAACATTTTTTTTCTGCAATCGTCTTCATCCCGTTTTAGAATTCATTTCTTCTCCTTGATTAATTTTTCCTTTGTTTTGCCCTGTAGCTTTTGATCGACGGCATGCCTTATTTTTTTGTTTAAATGTTTGCTGGGTGAGTTTTTTTTGTCTCCCTTGAAAAGTCTATTCTGTTGTTGATGATTTCCAATTAAATTGCATCCATTTTTGCTGGATCCTAGTGTGCGCCACTTCACAGCAATCACATGTCACTCGTATCGTTGAATACAACACCGTACAGAGATCAAAATTAGATATTTTTTTCTATTGAGCTGTGAACGCGAACGAAAAAAAAGGCAGAAACTTGCAACTTTTCAAATGTTCAGATTACAATAAAATAGAACACACGTGTCTTAGAATGCCTCGAAGAATAATGATTCGACCGAAATTGCTAATTCTTATGGTTGTCTTCACGAAGGATGACCGGGTTTTGTTGACCGACCAAATGTCGCACCGAGTTCACCGTGAGAGATACTTTCTTCAGGTCGAATGGAGCCGAGCACATGTGCGGCTTGGACTGAACAACACTTCCACTGAATGAGCGCGTTTCCTTGATCCTTCACTGCCGTCCTAACTACACCTGACGTTAAGGATTAAATGTTTTGAAAATGGGATTCGCGCTTAACATCTCGTATCTTTGTTCGATTCTTTCGGAACACACATAGCCTTCATTATATAACCGATATAAATGGAATGCACTGCTAATCACGTCGTGAACACGTTTCGTAAGTCCCAGCTTCACCTATTGCACCGGTGGTCTTGTGGAGAGTCCCGCCTAAACTGCCCATTTTCCCGTTCCCAGAACCAGAATCGCGCTGTCGACCCCTTCTGGGAACTTGGAACCTGCTTGTTGCTAATCGGGTTCCCTGTGGTGCGCAACCAGTTTTCCCAGTGGGTCGTTCCTGCATAGCGCTGGATGGCGACGTGTACGATCGAGGTGACGTGATCCAAGCCAGCGCGGATGTGCGAAAGGGCGCATTACATTTGCTCTTTTTTATTACTGCGTTATTATAAGCTGAGTAGTTTCAAGAATAGTATTAGCAGTGGCGGCTCGTGGGAGTTAAGTATGGTGGGGCTACTGGTACGAATTTTTCTACCACCAACATAAGTTCTTATGTGAGTTTCCACACCACCCAAGAGGTACCACATGTGGAGCGTTAAGCGATTTTAAGTGATTGGTTTTCCCAAAAGTAGATTCGCTGGCAATCAAAGATATTATCCTATTATCGTGTTTTGAATAACATTTAAAGCTTTAATAAAAGTTCAATGCACTCTGAATAAAAAAATTGTTTAAAAACATTTGAATTCTTGCAACGAAACAACTTTTAGGCCTGTCGCACTTTTCAAAATAAATAATTTCTCTACTAAAATAAATGCAACGAAAACAACAATAACAATCGAAAAAACTAGTAATAAATAGATTCAACTAAAGCAACAATAACAAGAGCAAAAATCATCAATAAATAAATTCAGCAAAATCAGTTTTACATTGTTTATAGTTCTTCAATCAACATCAACAACAAAAGCAAATTCTTTTATCTAGGCGTTTTATTTGGATAAATATTCAGCACGTCAATTTTTTTCTTTAGCAAACAAGTCAATCACCCTTTCATTCATTTTGGGTACTGTTTTAATGAATTTATTACAAACAGAGAGTACTGCAAGCTCAGTGAAACGACTTTGGTCCATGGTGCTTGATTTGTAACTTTTGATATTTTTTTTAGGGTATTGAAGCATCTTTCCGACTCTGCATGAGTAAGCGGCATTGTTAAAACTATTTCAATTAACTTGCTTGTTTCTTGGCAAGACGAACAAAGGTTATTATCTTTAAAAAAAACTGTAAAGCTGAACAATGAAAGACATATTTTGAGACATTTCGTACGAATAGCGTAATATTAATATTAATTAAATTTTCTACCGAATTCATATTTTGAAAATACCGAATTTTTTTTACTAAAATTGAAATTCAAACTTCTAGCAAGTTTTAACACAGTCAAGCAAAATCTTGTTATTTATCTATTTAATCAATATCATAAATACCATAACCTAAAAAGCCCTTTTCTGAAACAAACTTTAAGCACTTCAAAACTTTAAAAAATACCAAACACTACGAAGGCACATTAAGTACTAATACCATGCACTACACTGATGAGACTACTTTTGCATTAACAGTCATCACCTTCTACCCCTTCGGCCCGTCGTAAAAAAATGTTGCTCATGCCTACTCAAAGGTATTATCCAGACCATGCCAAGACTAAACGTTGTCGAAGCACTGAACGGGCTGCATAAGATTAGCCCGTCCACGATGTATACACATGTTATTTCAAACACGCACACTCCCGCCGCTTCAGCATAGTATTAATGCAGTCATTCAAATTGAAATACTCTTAATCGGGGCTAGATTGATGTAGCCCGTTCCTCATAGTAAAGGTGGAAAAATGTCAAAGAGAAAATAAGTTTGAATTTTACTCTCAGCTTTTACTCGGTGCAGGCACAACGAAGCGAGTCGAAGAGAAAAACATATTGTTCTACAGTGCGTGGCAAGAAGACTATGTGAGAGTAAACTACAGCATGGGCGAAAAAAATGTTACATTTTATTTTGAAATGAAATTAAATTATGAAAACTATATTGAAATCTATAATGATATTTTATTACATTTGCACTAATATAAGCTCATCAATAAGTGGTGGGGCTGAGCCCCACTAGCCCCAAAGGTAGAGCCGCCACTGAGTATTAGGGATACCTTTTGGATTCATGTTTTTTCATAATAAAATAAAAATAAAAATGGATGAAAACTTCATCTGTAAGAGTTTCGCTAAGGATCCTCCTTTCTTTTTGCTGTCGGTAAGTAATCGGGCAAACAGATGGCTGAATCTCTTGAAATAAGATTCGGGACTAATGCTAGAGAACACACCCACGACAGTACACGCCGAACTGAGCTGGCCTGCCAGCAGCTATTACACCTCTTGGTATGTAGAGGCCGAACCCAAATTAGTCTGAACGACAAAAGAGTTCGCTGCTTCGTCCCCGGGACTTAACGCCCATGAGGCCAACGAGACGAAAGTCTTGTTGCCTTGAATTTTCGCAGCGATATCGTTCGCCGCAAAACACATTACACTACAATGTCGCTCAACGTCAGTCAGATGTTGACTTTAAAATTGATCATTTCGGTCCAGGGTTTTCAAATGGGGTTACGCACAAAACGAAAAAGTTGGACTTTGTGAGCAATAGCTCACGTGATTTTCTTTGTGCAGGTCGTCCAACTCACCTTCAATTTTTTTTTTTGGTTCGCGGCAGAGATTCCCAACGTTAAGTCCTGGGAACTTGAACGCGCAAGGAAGGTTGTCTCTTTTGCTTTAGAATTACCAACTTGGTGAGTAAAATCTACCTTGATTAATCTCGTGAAAGATTCGAATTGTACCTTGCCTTTGTGTATTGAGAGTTTCCTACAATTTTTGAAGTGATGAAAGGGAAGGGCAAGTGAGCCACGTACAACTAAGAAAAAACCCTTTTAGTTTTTTCTAAGAAAATATAAAATATATTTTATAATACGATTGATAATACGATGCTAATTTACAAACGTGCAACTTACGACTACTTTCTACTTATTCTCTAACCTCGACTTAGATTGTCTCGGTTAGCTGACTCGTCGTTCTGTACCATGAGAAGGTATTCGCGAGATTCTAAGAACTAACATGATGCTTGTGCAGCTGCGGATGCAGTTGCTGCAACATGGAAATAAAAATGCTCACTATCGAAAGCGTTAGGTAGGTAGGTAGGTTGAAGGGTGCTAAGCCGCACGGCTTCCGCTTCACTTAGGCCCCGTTGGCCCATTGTGCCCTGAAGACATGGAAAAACTACCATATTACTTCATGAACCACCCCGATTCCTTGAGGAAAACTAGGAACTGGTCCATTCTCATAACACTAAGCTCACTTGGCTCCACGAAAAAGAAAGCGCCTAAGTGTTTTTTCCTATTATTCGCTAGAGCCGGACAACTGCAGAGAAGATGCTCTACAGATTCCGTCTCCTCTTCATCACCGCAGCTTTGACACAAGTCGTTCGCTGGGAGCCCGATTCTTCTTGCATGTTCACCGAAAGCCACATGACGCGTCAGTATACCCACAAGGTTTCTTATTGCACCTCTGTCTAGGGATAACAAGCCCAGAGTGCGCTTTTTGTTATAATTTTGCCACATTTGTCTAGCGGTACAGCATGTGCCTAAATTTCTCCAGCGCCTCAATGCTAGCTCGTAGGCTGATACCTTTATATCCTGCCTAAGAACTTTCATTGAGACCCCTACCCCCACTTTCTCATGCAGGTGCGCTTCACGGGAACCCTCTCTAGCGAGCTGATCCGCTTTTATATTTCCGTGCACTTCGCTGTGCCCCGGAACCCAACACAGTTTTAAACTGTTCTTTTGAAAGATCCTCCCCAGTTCCGACCTGCAGGTTTCAACTAATTTGGAGGACACTAAGACTGATTCTAGCATCCTTATGGCTGCTTTGCTGTCCACAAAAAAAGTGATGTCTTTATCGACCTCCCCTCTCTTGTTAACTTCTTTCGCAGCTCTCAAGATTGCCATTATTTCCGACTGCACAACTGTGCAGTGCACGGGGAGCTCCAACGATATACTAAGGCCCCAGTACTCAGAAAGGATTCCTGCTCCCGTGCCCGTGCTCGTTTTCGAGCCATCCGTGTACACTGACACAATTCCTTTGCCGGCTAGCCCCCCGCTCTCCCACTCTTCTCTTGAGGGGACGACGGTCAAGAAATTTGTTCCAAAGTCCAGTGTTGGCACTCTATAGTCCATGTTGACACAGCCTTGCTTCCCACAAAGACTTTTCAGTACTGTGGAGTGCCCATAGGGCCTTTCCCTCCAGAAGCCTCCACCCTTCAGACGCACAGCACTGGCGGCTGCCGCCTCCTTGCAGTGCAGATCTAATGGAAGAAGATCCAAAATGATCTCTAATGCAGCTGTGGGAGTAGTACGCAAAGCACCCGTTATCCCAAAGCACGCCACTCTTTGGATCTTATTGAGTTGAGCCATGTTACATTTCTTGCTCAGCGCCTCCCACCACACCATAGCCCCAAAGGTCAGAATTGGCCTGACTATAGCTGTGTTCATCCAGTGTACCACCCGTAGTTTGAGTCCCCACTTAGGCCCAAAGAGCGCCTTACACGTGAAAAAGGCTACTGTAGCCTTCCTCACTCTCTCTTCCAGATTTGCCCTCCAGGTAAGCTTATGATCTAGCACGACCCCTAAGTACCTCACCTGATTGGAGAGCGTAAGACTTTCGCCATTAAGTGTGGGCGGCCTAAAGTCTGGAATTTTACGCTTCCTTGTAAAGAGGACAAGCTCCGTCTTAGAAGGGTTCACTCCCAAGCCACACTTTGTGGTCCACCTGCTGGTTAATTCAAGGGCAAATTGCATCCGTCCGACTATGACGTCGATGAATTTGCCCGGTACTATGATGGCCACGTCGGCGGCGTAAGCAGCAACCTTGAAACCCTCCCTTTCCAATTCCGACACAAGATTGTCCATTACTACCAGCCATAGTAGCGGTGAAAGAACTCCCCCTTGAGGGGTTCCCCTGTCCACGTATTTCCTGATAGTCAGGTCACCAATGAACGAGCTACCTATTCTAGTTCTGAGCAGTGTATCAATCCACCTACAAAGGCTCATATTAACACCTTTTTGTTGAAGCCCACGACATATGGCGCCCGGCTCACCGTATTGAAAGCCCCTTCGATGTCCAGGAATACCCCAAGTGCTACCTCCTTGTACCGAAAGGCACTCTCGATAGTGGAGACTACGGAGTGCAATGCAGTCTCTACGGACCTTCCTCTCATGTAGGCATGCTGTGACCGTGCTAGTTGGTCCCCAATTTTGCTCCTAATGAAGGTGTCCACTAGCCTCTCCAACGTCTTGAGGAGGAAGGATGCCAGACTAATTGGTCTGAAATCCTTGACAGAACTGTGGTTTATTTTACCCGCCTTAGGGATAAAAACCACTCTTACTTGTCTCCAGGTTCTTGGGATATAGCCCAGCTGGAGACATCCGTTGAAGATTCTTTCCAGCCATGGTGCGATAATCCCGAGAGCCTTTTGGAGCATTATAGGCCAGATCCCATCCGGCCCAGGAGATTTAAAGGGCATGAAGGTTCCCACCGCCCAATTAATCTTTTTGACATCCACGATACGCTTTATGTCGTCGTCGTGCTGTCGGACCTCATTTCCCCAGCTTTCGTTGACTATGTCAGAGCACCTCGGAAAATGTTGTTGAAAAAGTGCGTTAAGCTGTTCTTCTTTAGTGTTAGTCCAGTTTCCGTCCGAATCCTGAATAAAGCTAGGAGAGCTCCTGCTAAATGAGAGGACCTTTCGGAGTCTGGACGCTTCTGCCGTTTTCTCTATTGACGCGCAAAACACTCTCCATGAGTCCCTTTTTGCCTGTCTGACTGCACTCTTAAAAGCTCTTAGACCATCCTTATATTTGGACCAGTCATTTGGCAATTTAGTGTACTTGGCTTCATTAAAGAGCCTTCTTGCAGCCCTCCTCAAATCTTCTATCTCGTGGCTCCACCAATGCGGCAGACTCCTCGAGGCGGACTTTCGTAGGGGACAGCAGCTTTTGAAAGAATTGCTCAGGATGTTTGTGAGGGAACCGACCGCCGAGTCGACTTCCTTCACAGTAGACAGTCCTCCCAAGTGGGACCCCTCTAATCCTATCTCAACCAAATTTGCGAAACTCAACCAGTTGGCTTTCCGCGCATTTCTTAACTTGCCAGACCCAACAGTCGACGATGATACCTCGATATCGAAGTGGATCATACAGTGATCCGACAAGGATGCCCTGTCCGAGACCCTCCACCCCGATACCGCCGATTTAAGAGATCCCACGACAAGCGTCAAGTCGAGAACCTTTCTCCTGTTGCAGGTCACGAACGTGGGTTCGTTTCCGCTATGACATAGCCAGAGGGTAGTCCCCAACAAGTAATCGTACAAGGACTCCCCTCTATCATTAATGTTGCTGCTGCCCCAGAGAGTATGGTGGGCATTAGCATCACAACCAAGCACTAAATCAATCTCACCTCTTTCCGCGACCTCCACAAGCGTCCTGACTGCAACCGGTGGTGGTTCTTCTGGATCGTCGTGCGCAAAGTAGGCAGAGGCAATCCAACATTTGCTGTCCGGATTGTCCAATGCCACAAAAACTAGGTCCTCGGAACGGAGATTAGGAATCATTAGTGCATTCAAGGATCTTTTCATCATAATACATTAACTCCTGTATCAGGACCAATGCCAGGTTGGCCGAGGCCGCTTTACTGTGATGGAGGTTGATCTGAAGTAGCTTTAGAGCTACCATCATCAACAAACCTGCACCTCCACCACCACCCCATCGCCGGCTGGCATGCTCCTTTTGAACAGGCGAAGGTGGACTTCGCCTAGTGCGAAGCACAATCTTCCCTGTCTAATCGCCATGGTGGAGGCGGACTTCGTATCCATGAGGATCACGAAGCCCTTACTTCCCTCCTTTGGCGGCTCCTCCCCGATGACCTCCCACTCCTTCATTGGGACGTCAGGATTTTGCGCCTGCAGGACACTGAGCAGCTGCTTCCTACTCACCTCGTCATTGGGGATCCAAACCCTGCCTTTCGGTCGGCTCGGTATCCTCCTGACATCGACGAGCTGAAGCTTCGCTCCCTCCCATGGCGCCTTCATTTCCGCGACCGTCCGATGAAGGAACTCACGCGAGAAGTCGTTTTTGCACTCCAATACCCGAACTCCGTACTGCCATTTTGCAGCCCCGAAGGTCGGCCATGGTCTCCCTGGGTTCTGGGCAATGAACTTGAAAAGTGATGTAGAGATTACTCTCTCCACCACTTTCCACTGTTCCCCAGAGTACCGCCCGTCCGGTTTGCTGCTGTCGACAACCGCAAGCCGCAGTGACTCTCTCGCCGCGTCGCTATACGATTTGCCACCAGCAGCAACCCTTTCAGCAGCAACCCCTCCACTAATTCCTGAAAAGGCAGTCTCCTCCGGCTTCCCTACCTAGTCTTTTTTGAAACCGAGCCCGTCTCCTCCGTAGACCTGACTCTCTTGCTTTTTCTTAACTCTACCTTCTTGGCCACGGCCGTGGTGTTTCCGGTATTGGAACCCGCCACAGGCCTCGTGAGTTCATCTTTTTTGACCACGCCTTCCGCCCAGCAGAAGCTCGCCCTCTCTTTTTTCGTCCACTCCTCAGAACTCTTCTTAAGGAGGACTCCCAGCAGGCGTTTAGCAGCCATAAATTGCTTCTTCCGCTTCATCCCCTCCGTTGGATTCCTCGGCTTCCGCCTCTTTTTCCTAGTCTCTGGATCGGCGAGAAGTTTCTCCTCCGTATCCGTCGACATATACTCAACTGTCTCCCCTATGGAGCCCAGTTCTTCCTCCTTCCCGGGGTGTGGCGCTGAGCTACCAGCCTCCGCACTCCTCGTTTCTTTTTGTTGGCCGCTGGCGACACGCAGAGAAGAGTCAGACTCTTCCCCGTGCCCGCCGGTAGCCGCCGCCAAAGCCCCTACCGACGTTTGGGCAGATATCCCTGCCCGCAATTTTTCCGTTGTCATGACCATGTCATATACAGAGTGGTCCAAAAGTTTCTCCCCACAAATTTTGTTATAAAAAGCAAACCAACAAACATAAATTAGAAGTTCAAATTTACTTGTGATGCTAACATAATACAGATTATTATTCTTATTACTAATAATGCGTATGTCTATCATTATTATCTATACATTCTAAAACAGGTCGTCCAAAGCCATCACATAAATTTTCTAATTCGTCCTCGGTGTAGCTGCTCCACTCTTGCTGTACCCTTGCAATTAATTGTCGTCTATTCTTCGGCATCGGATGTCTAAATACACTCTATTGAAGTCTAGCCCAAACATGTTCGATTGGGTTAAGGTTAGGACAGTTTCCAGGCCAATCTTCCCAAACAGTTGAAAACATCGATTTTGCCAGTGCCAATGTTACCTTTTCTGTATGCGCTCGTGCCTCATCCTGCATAAGAATTACCAAGTTTTTATCTGGAAACTGTATTCTGTCATCCAGGCATGCTGCGTACGCTGGTAAAATGTTGTTTCGGTAATAGGATCCATCTACGGTTGTTTTTTCCTCAACAACATGAAGTCTCGACTTTCCACGTGAGCTGATTCTACCTGCAACCATTAACTTGAGGTCAAATTTCGGCTTTTGTATGGGTTTAATAGTGCTTGGATCACTTGTTCTAACTCTCATATTTTGCCGATTTAATGTACCGTTGAACCGTTGATCGAGACGTTATCTTTCGCCATTGTTGGTAATTTTCAGATTGATTTCTCATTTTGGTCGCTGTCCTTGTTCCAATGCCTGTCTTGTTTTCCACCATCTTCCTTATTTTTATTTTTGTTGTAGGTGAAAGGGTTGTCGGTCTACCGCCACGTCTTTTGTCCTGTGTATCGCCTTTCCTTCTTTCTAGCCATAATCGTACGGTCTTCCTGTCCACGCCTAGTGTTCTTGATATTTCTGAAACGGATTTTCCTATTTCGCCAAGAGTTTGGATTTGAATCCTTGTTTGTATTCTATTCGAAACCATAACGAAGAAGCACAAAAGTTCTCTAGGATAACCTTAAAAATAATAATGACTTTTCAGGTAGTGCGTATAAAATATTCTAAGAAAAATTACTACCTACGTTAAACATGGCAATAAAAAAGGGTCCTTGAGGTCAGGAGCAATAAAATTTCACAAAAAGGTTTGCAGAAAAACCCTTAATTACCCCTGTAACTCAAATCAGCTTTATAGAGGGTACGTCTCTGTACCTGACTATAGGGACAAATGTTTTTTAATTTTTTCCCCTGTAAATGCACTATATCGCTTTGCACACCTATTATTGATGTGTATGCTGTCGTAGCTAAGCAGTATATAATTTTTAAGATAGCTGAAGAGTTGATATTTAATCTCCGTTTAAGATTTTTGCTAGACTGAGAGGGGATAAATTTTGGCGACAAGTAATGAATAATACATTTACTTAAATAGGTGGGGAGAAACTTTTGGGCCACCCTGTATGTTTGCTCGTGGTCGGGGGTTGCTTATTCGTTATATTCGCAACTACCCTCCTTTGGAGCTGCACCAGCAGTTCCTCCGGAGGCCTTCCAGCTATCCGCCACCTGCTGAGCCCCCCTCTAGCCTGGGCTCAGCCGAGAGATCGAAAGCGTTGCGATCTGGGTATGTAATCTCAACTCTGTTTAACTGAGAATTCTCCGGAATTTTTCCACTGTCTGGAATTTTGTTGGAAGTGAATTTCAAAATTTATTTTAGCTTTTTATGCCTCAAAAACAGCGTAAGTATAAGAAAAGTAGTTATTATTATAGGAAGGGAAAGGGGAAGTTAGAATCGAAGAGCCAACAAAGTAGTGTACATTTATATGATATCTCAAATTATTGATATGTTCTAAATTGACAATATTTTCAAGTATAATATTAATAGAGTTGAAATGTTTGGAAAAATTGTAGCTAACATTGCCCGTGTAGAAAATCTCTCTACAAATTTTTCGTTAGTATTACTGAATGTTTGGTTTAAGATTTTAATAGAACAGTTACTAATTGTTATCAAATAATTTCCATTTAAATTTATTTTTCGGTCGTCGCATTTATCAATTAATGCAATGTTTTTTATATTTTTACAAATCAAAGTCAATTTTTCTTATTTCTTTTACACCATTTTTAGTCAACATACAATCACTTCTCGTTGCACAATTATTTAGAGGTTCTAACTCATTTTCGTAATGCACTGTATTTTCAAAAACATACATTTTTTTTTTATTTCAAGAATATATTCGTCATCCATTATTATTTCCAAATAATTAGTAATGGGTAACGCTGTTATCAATTCAAAATCCACTAATTAATATGAATTTAGAATTTTCAAAGCTGAGACCAAAATATTCTCTTTAAACTGTAAAAGTCCCGTTCGTACACTTTTTAGTTTGTAAAAGTCAAGTTTTGTTTCAATTGGAGGTAACGCTAGAGTTAGTAACATCAGTGTGGGTAATACTAATGTTTTTACACGATCTTTTAGTATTCATTGGTTGCTCTCTTCCTTTAACTTTTATTCCATATCTAGGTCGATTCTTATAGTAATTTTGTTTATAATTTTTAACTGGAATTATATTTCTACTTTCTTGATAGTCTTCTCTACTTTCATTTAGGTTACTAACAATTTTCTCTTTTCTATTTTGTGCTAACTGGACCTGACGTGCATGACTAGCTTGCATAGCTTGGTCAGGCGTCATTTGAATTATTCTATGGTACCTGCTGTTGTAATTGTTCACCGCTCTGTGAATTTTTTGGACTATACTTAAAATTAACTTACGCATTGTTACTAACTTTTCCTGTATGGTACTGTGAAATCTATTTATATCGCCGTTTTCTGTGTGAGTGTTAGGGGTAGTTAAATGTAGCTCTACCTGTTGTACCCTTAAGAAATCTTGCAAGTTTATGGAATTAAATTCATTTTCTTCTATTAGTTTCTTTGGTTTCCCGAATTTGGAAAAATGTTTTTCCAGTGTTTTGACTTTTCTTCCAATGCCCATTTAGTAGATGATATGCGTATACTTTCTTCGTAGCTTTGTCTATCAAAGTTGAAAATGACTGTTTAAGGAAGTAATAGACACCCATGTGATAAATTTGGTTAACATCTTTTGAAGTTTCACTGATTTTGTATTTTAATTAGTTTGGTTTCCGCTCGTATCTAGTTTCCAGACATGTTTTTGTTTTGCAATTGGTAATTATTTTTGCGATTTCTTTCAAGAGACCTGGATAGTATATCCTGTTCTTCAATTGGTAATAGGTCTCTATTATTCCACTATGTAAACTTTCTTGGATGTGATAACGTGGTATTTGACCTTGTGCTTCTTCTAACGTTCGCATTTCAGTCGCGTAAGGAGTTGCTTTTATGAACTTTATTTTTTTTTCTCGACCAAAAAGCTCTATTAATAATTTTTGTATTTTGTTCTTTACATGATGTGATAATTCGGTGTAAATACCGATTTTACTGGATACAATATATGTTCTAAATAAACCAATCCAATGTTCTTGATTTTTCATCATATCAACATAATTTATTATGTGATTATGCAGTGTTTTCATTTCTTATTGTACATCACAGATGAAAATTAGCTGAGTTCTATATTTATTAACAATAGTCTCTTTTATAAGTATGTGATCTAATTGCTGTTCTTCTTGGGAATGAATCGTAGCGTTATTCGTTAGGGCGTTTACTGATTTGTTCGCTAATTGACCTTTATCGTTGTTTTGAGGAATTGTGCTTAAGAAATTGGCAACCTTATTTTGTTTTCCTTTTAAATACTCGATATCAAATTGGTATTCTTGAAGTTTAAGTATCCACCGTTGGTTCCTCTGACTAAATTCTTTTCCGCTATATTTTTTGTTAAGGTTGGTTGATGGATAAGTGATCGGTGATAATTTTGAACCGATTACTTGCTGTAAAATTCCGCATCACCTAGAAAACCTTTTAGTTGTTTGCCTGTTTAAGGTAAAGAGTATTCTTGGATACATTTTATTTTATTAGGATTTGGCTTCATCCCTTAAGACATGACCAAAAAACTGTGTTTATCTTCATAAAAGAGCATTTGTCGAATTGTATTGTAAGATTATGTTCTGTAAGTTTATTGAAGATAAGTGTGACAGAGTTAATGTGCTCTTGTTGAGAATACTAAAATGTCGTTTAAATAAACGAAACAAATTTTGCTTATATGTTCTCGAAGTATATCATTCATCAGCCTTTGAAAGGTGGCTGGAGCATTCTTCAGGCCAAAAAGCATTCTGAGATACTCACATAATCCACACGGAGTAAGAAACGAAGTTTTTTAACATATCATTAGTGTGAACCTTAAATTGACGGTATCCGTTTGCCAAATCATTAGAAGTAAAGTACTGGGCTCTGCCGAGCTTGTCCAGGATACTATCTATGTTTGGAAAGGGGTACTTCTATATTGTAAAAAAACTGTAATGTTTTCAAGTCAATGAACAGTAATTTTAAAAAACTTAAAACACATGCATACCAGAAAAGCCTACATGCAGCTAAAACGAATGGTAAAATGTATCATTTGTTAATGTCATGAATTTAATATTGAGTTGGGCCACCATTTATCAGTATAACTGCTAGTAGTATACAGCGAAAAGACGAGGTTTCTTGCTACATCAGGATTTGCTGACCTTAAGAAGACTTTACAATATACCCATTCTCACACAGCTGGACGTGGAGAATGTGCGAAAATAATAGCTCCCATTGAAAAAACAGCAAGGGACCGGAACCCATTTATCTCAATAGCAGTGGATACCACAAATATTTGGTAATTTGTGTAATATTTAATTTGTAGCAATTTGTGCATGTTATTTTAATGTCACGGCAACAACAAAATAGATATAGGCCAAACATGTCACCGATGTTGGTTTTATTATAACTTTGACCGAGCAAAACACTTCGAATTTACTTTAAGATTGGTTGCCACAATTCGTTCGCCGTGTCTTTTGCTGCATTCGATGCATACAAACGAGAGTTATTATGTCTCGAAGGGTGAAAAATTTATTTTTTAACCAAATAAACGGCTCGTGTGAGCAAAAAAAGCCGTGAATTTTGGTAAGCCGGCAATTGCGTAGGGGGTCCTATAGTGGGCTTCAGTCCAAGTTTCTGAGATCTCAGATCTACTCATTTGGCCGTCATCTTAAAAAGAAAACTAAAATTGGATGATTACCCTGTACTCCCTGTTCCTCGATAATCGTACTACTCACCAAAAAGTTTTGTATGGCAAACCTTTAGATAGTGAAATTCGCTCAACACCTTGTAGATACTTTTGCAGCTTAACCATGAAACTATGACCTGAAATTCACTTTAAAATAGTGTGGGATAATTTCACGTGTGTTGCTTTGTTTTCACTTTTTAAATTCCCCTTAAGAATATTTTGTCGCAGATTGTTTGTATTATTGCTAGCTTCAATCGTTTACTTTTTTACAAAAAAAAATAATGTAATAACTCATTTAGCTTTTAATTATTTTGTTTAAATTCACTTTAGTTCTCATGATAATGGACAATAATATTTTTTTAAATATTACACCCAGGGTGCATAATACGATAGAATTTCGTATATAGTTACAAAATGTTTGAGCTCTTAAATTTAACGGGCCCTCCAAAACATCAGCTAGACAATGAGCGGTTCTTCGTATAGAGGTCGACCAACGAAATATAACGCAGACCACCAATGCATCGATATGGTTTTGGACCAATTTTATATATGATCAACATCAGTTGTAAATGTTTAAATTTAAACACTCCTGTTTTTGTCCATGAAAAAGTCGAGAGAGAAAGAACATCAAAGTAAAAAGGGTAGCTTTCGAGAGAAAATATATTTGTGAGAAGCAAATATCATACAAGGACTATGTATTAGTTGTAAGAAAAATTATTCGCTTGCCACTTCATATTAAATTTTGGCTTATGAAACAGTTTTTGAAGCTAGGGATGGTATATTTGTCTAGCATTTCGAGCCCTTAGTATTTTAACCGTTTCGCTACAAGAATACAATAATAACAAGCCGTGCGGTGCGACCCATGAGGTCCACATGGTCAACTTCCCAGTAATATCTACATAGATAATAAAAATATGAAACACAATATTAGCTATGGAAATAATACTACTTCAAATAATAAAAATGTACATCTCATAAAAGTTATTGGGATGACTTAATATTAATCGTAACATTTACGCGAGCGTCAATTGATTACGTAAGGATTTTGGTGCGTTGGTTTGATTGACTATTCACGTGGATCAATCGGAGGGGGGGCAGGTTTCAAAGCAGTTTTTTCATTAAAGTTAAAACATGGTGCTGTGAAGACTATGGAAAATCTGCTCAAATTTGGCAAATATTATAAACTTTGATTGACTATACAACAATGTCTTTAGAATAAGAGTAAATCTATAATGATAATGATTCGAATGAACCGTTTTTACATGGTGACTTTGAATGAGTTTTTATTTTTAATTTAATTTATTTTTTAATCATGAGAAAATTTTTTGCTGGTTTCTCAAAAAAAATTGATAAAAGTTTATAAATTCTATGAACATTTATTATTACGATGTGCAAATCAAGTTAAAAATGAATTTTTTTATGAAAAAAAAACACATCTTTTCCAATTTTTTTTAATAAATTGGAAAAACCGCTTTAACGGTTTTTTTAAAATATAAAAACATCATAAAAATGTTAATACGCGTCGATTGACACCTTAATGATCGAAAGATTATATTTGGTTCTCGAGATATAATGAATGACGTAAATGACATTGAACGTTAAATGATTTTTTATTTTTTATTTAATTTTTTTTGTAATCATGAAAAAAACTTTTGCTGGTTTTTTCACAAGAACTATTTGGAGTATATAAATTATATAAACATTGATCACTTGGATTTGAAAATCAGGTTAAAAATTTTGTGTTTTTGAAAAAAAACCTAATTTTTTGCATTTTTTTTTTTAAATTAAAAAACGGCTCCAACGATTTTTTTAAAAATTTGACAGATTCATAAAATTGTTAATACTCATCAGCTCTTAAAATTGCAAAGACGCTTCGATTGACACCTTAACGAAGTCGATACGACTTTGTTTACGTGAGTTATGCTCGTAGAAAAACTGCCCGCGAACGCACATACGTACGTACGTACGTACACACACACACACACATACATACTTCTTTCTAAAAACACTTTATATATACTCTTTAGACCTCAAAACGTAAAGAAAACTTGAAAATTTCAATTTCGATTTTCGAGGCGATTACAAGAACTTCCCATATACTGGGAAGTTAAAAATTTAAAAAGATTTGTTATCACCTACAGGCATCCCTTGGATTGCCACATATTTGGCGCAGTCCGAGTAGACAGGCAGCCGATATTTCTAAATGAATTGCCAATGTATGAGGCAATTTGCTGTCTGCCAAATTGTAAAGGCAGACGAGTTGCCGAATAGAAGGCAACGTTTATTAATGACAACTAACTTGTTGTATTACTCAACTCTTGAAAGTCGTATTAAGAAGGTTCAAAAAAAACATTTGGCGATAAAAACATTGCCGAAAGATCTTTTGGTTCCAAGTATACTGCAAATCAAGTATTTTCTATCGCAGAAGAGATTCTTTTAAACAAATATATCACAGAATGCTCAAGAATGCACTATGGATTAACACTTGAGAATTTGAAGAGGCTTGCCTACGAATATGCACTTGCAAATAAACTTAATTTTCCACCTAGCTGGAATCGCAACAAAATAGCAGGAAAGGATTGGCTGGAGGGTTACCGTAAACGTAACCCAAATTTAAGGTTGCGAAAACCTGAGAACACTAGCGCAGCTAGATCGTATGGTTTCAATAAGGTAGCCGTAAATGATTTTTACCGAAACCTAGAAAATATCTTGGATAATTATAAATTTACTGGTGATCGGATTTTTAATTTTGATGAGTCTGGCATATCCACTGTTTTAAACACGCCCAAAGTACTTGCTGAAAAAACGCAAAAACAAATCGGCCAACTTGTTTCTGCTGAAAGAGGAGAGCTAATTACTTTTGGAGGCATAATTTCGGCGAACGGGAACACCATCGCACCATTATTTGTATTCCCTAGAGTCCATTTCAAGGATCATTTTATGGATGGTTCTCCAGAAGGCAGCTTAGAAGTTTCTAATAGGAGCGGATGGATAAATACTAATATATTTGTTGAAGTTCTAAGGCACATCCAGAAGCATACGCTGTGCTCCAAAGCGAACCCTATTTTACTCCTAGCCGACAACCATGAAAGTCATATCTCAATAGATGCTGTAAATTATGCCCGAGAAAACGGGATAGTATACCTGTCATTCCCACCACACACAACACACCGCCTCCAACCATTGGATGTGGGCGTATTTGGGCCTTTTAAGTCAAAATTAAAGATTGCTTTTAACGATTGGCATCTAAATAATCCAGGAAAAACGATTAATATTTACAATATTCCGAAATTAGCTAAAATAGCCTATTTTCAAACTTTTACCGGTAAAAACATTACAAGTGCTTTTGAAAATACAGGAATATGGCCATTCAACAAACTTATATTCAGCGACGATGATTTACCGGCCGTTCAGGTTTACCAGTCATGCTCCATAGCAGGTTTACAAGAGAATATTGTTCCAACCATGCCAGAAGATACTGATCCATCCATCGACACACAACCGATTTCATCGCCTCCATTGCCTAATTCTCCGCAACAGCCACTTAATTGCGATATTCATACAGCATCAACTTCCAAACGACCGGTAACTCCCGAGATGGTTCGACCATACCCTAAAGTAAATAAAAATATGTCTACAAAATCAAAAAAAGAAAAACAACTAGGTAAATCGCGAATTTATACTAACACACCAGAAAAGAATAGACTTGAAGAAATTGAAGAAGCTAAAGAAGTTAAGAAAAAGGAGCAAGAACAAAAAAGGAAGGCAAGAGAAATAAAGCGTGTCCTGAGTTTGTTATCAGAAACAAATAAGACAGCAAATCCAAAAAGAAAGAAGAAAACCATAATCGAGACTGATAGTGAGAGTGATACTGAAATAAGTATAAGAGAAAGCTCTACTTCTCCCATCGATAAGGTAGTGTTTGAAGAATCTGATATCGAAATCGAAACTCCCGTGTTAGCGGAAACTATAACAGAAGGAACCTTTTTGTTAATTAAGTTTGAAAAAAGACAGTCAGTTTTGTATTACGTCGGACAGGTGGCTACCAAATACTGCTCTATCGAATATAAGGTTTCATTTGTAAGGAAAAAGGATGGTTCTTGGAAATTTGTCTTTCCAAACATCAAAGATGAAGGAACAGTTTACTTCTCAGATGTAGTTTCAATACTACCGCAATCCATATCTGCTTCTACAGCAAGGACCAGTAGTATCTTCAGCTTTGCTAAAGACCTCTCAGCTTACAATGTGCAGTAATTTTCAAAGCTTGTTTTCAGAATGATGTTATTTTTAGTTGTTTTTTATTTTGTGTTTGTACAGCCAAGAAATGTTATTTAGTTCTCAAAAATAATAAAGCTGTGTCAATTTCATCTCTATATTTTTGCTAATAAATGATAATTGTCAGTAAATTTGTTCTTTATTTTGCTCATGAACGGAGGTTCCCCATTATGTACGCATGTGCCCCACACTATGTACGAATGTACCCTCCATAAGGGGTACATTCGTACATTTTCAGTTCCTCTACAAAAATTTTCATTACACAAATATGGTATATCGTATCAACTTTAACCTACACTATTTTAAAAGCCTAATATTGTGACTATTCAACTGCATACTAGTTTGTTTGAAAGAGCTGTTGGGTTTTTTATTTTCAGCAAAAAAGGAAAAATCGTGCGAATCTGCCCCACTTTCCCCTACTGGGAAGTTAAAAATATCACTTTAACCGTTCAATAGTGTATACAAATATTAAATAATGAGACCGAGCTCTGGTAAAACCGAATTTTTACATACGTTGTTCAAGTAGTAACAAAAATAGCGAAATTACTTCGGCAGTAATCCATGGTCCGCTTGCGGTGTATTATTAATTGAGGATTTCAAGAAAACAATGTTTTTTGGTGAGAAGGCAATAATGATTATGGTGTTTTTAAAGAATTTGTAGCCAAATATACAAAACTTTCGTTTTATTTCGAAATACATTTATACAGTGGAAATTTTATACAAACAGAAAAGACGTTGTATATATTCAATTTATTCGTAAAAATTCTCGTTCCAGTACTGCACCCATAACATTCAAATCATCATCTGGCTCCGTGCTAGATTCACTTTCAATATCTTCTGATTCACATTCTACGTTCTTATTCAAATCAACACAATCATCTAAAAATTAAAGATAATATGTTTTATAAGTTACCTTTGCATTTTCAATATTACAAAATAAACTTTGAATTAGAATGTTTTAGAGTTATTTTTTACAAATCATAGAATGAACTTGTTGGTACGCACACATATTCGTTTTGTATATATATCAAATGTTTCACAAACTTACAATGTGGATATACAATTTGTCCAATGATTGAAATACAGTGCAAAATAACTTGCATTCTCATTATTAGCATTTTGTACTCTTTAGCGACATAATTTACGGTATATTTTTACTTGAATAAAGACATCGACGATAACAATTCGAAAAAGGCAAGAGTCTTATATATTTATCGTCTAAAAAGCCGAGTATTATACAATACCAAGAAGTAGGGACATCAAAATCTATCGAAATATAATATATCGATACATTTGAAAAATTCCGATATTCGGATATTGAAAAAAGATGAGATGAAAATTTTGGAAATGCAAGTCGCTATCTGATGAATAGAATTTGAATAAAAATTATTATTTAGAATATTAATGACACTTAAATCTATTTTATATACACACAAAAGTTACACAATAATATAATTAAATTTGCAAATTTCACCATTTAATCACTGAAGCTAATGTTTTTCGAGTGAAGACGCTGAGAAAACCGTGCCTTTAATGTGTTTTGCAGTAAGCCTGCTTTTGTTATTTGGCAATACAATGTTAATGGTGAATGCCAGTCTCCATGAAAAAACAAAGGACGACGCGCCGGTGGAATTAAATATTTTTGCCCCATTTCCGAGTGCTTTTGAAGGGAATGGATTTGCATCCGAGTCTCTTTTTAATTCATCATATTCACTGACTTTATACGTATAGAAACTTACAAACTGGCTGTGTCCACACTGATAAAACTTTCTACTTCAATTAATACAAAAAAAAAATTCGAAATAAAAAAAAACGGTATTGCCTATACGATCCATGACAAAATTATGTTTCGTAAGTAGATTGTCAAACGTGTCTCTTCATTCGCACGTCCCGGTAATGCGCCAGCAAAGCTAGTAGAAGGTCCAAAACACGACTGTCTTTTTGAATTTACGTAATGTTTTATTCATCATCAATGGCGCACCAGCCCAAATCGAGCCTTAGCCTCCCGAAGACACTGCCTCCAACTGTCTCGGTCCAGCGACCGCGTCCTCCAATTAGCGAATCCCAGCAAGGATTCGCTGTCGTTGTCAACTGCATCCTCCCTTCGTTTGCGTGGTTTTCCTGGTGGGCGGCTTCCTGTTGCTCGGCCTTTCATGGAGCGCTTGGGAATTCGCCTGCCATCCATACGCTCCACATGGCCAGCCCACTGAAGTCGTAGCAGTTTCGTCAGAATCGTTACCGGTGGCTCGTCATAAAGAGCGTACAACTCATGGTTGTACCGGATTCGCCAGTCCGGTCCGTCCTTCACGGGCCCCAGAATACGTCTCAAAATGCGGCGTTCGAAGACGTCAATCCTTTTTTCTGAGGCTTGAGTCAAAGTCCATGTTTCACATCCGTAAATCAATACAGGACGGATGATCGTTTTATAGAGGCGCAGCTTATTTTTTCGGTGCACTTTGTTACTTTTAATCACCGAGAGGACTGAAAAATATATTTTATTGGCTAGACCAATTCGCCGTTCAATTTCGTCCTTTTCATTCCCGTCTTTGGCGAGGTTGACACCAAGATAAATAAAAGAGTTAACGCTTTCCACACTGTAGTTAGTTATCGTCATGTTTTGTCTATTTGGCGTCTTTTTCCTTGACTGGGTCATATATTTGGTCTTGTTCACATTGACCCTTAGGCCGACTTGCCTAGCCGCTGACTCCAGCTCAGTAAACGCTTCTTTGGCACGAGATAGAGATCGGGCCATGACGTTGATGTCATCGGCGTACGCTACTATTTGAGTAGACTTAAAGAGTAGCGTTCCCGCATTGTCTACTGTAATCTTCCTGATGACATACTCTAGGGCCAAATTGAAGAGTATGGGGGCGAGGCCATCACCCTGTTTAAGACCTGAGCTGGTGTCGAAGCTTTGAGTCAGATCGCCTTGACATCTGACTTTAGATCGTGTGTCAGTCATCGTTAGTCTGGTCATTCGTATTAGTTTGATAGGTATCCCAAAATCAAGCATTATTTTATATAGTATATTTCGATCTATACTATCGTATGCTTGTTGGAAGTCTACGAAGACCTGGTGCACGTCAATATTGTATTCCCAGCACTTTTTCAGCACCTGTTTTGATCTATCGTCGACATACCGGATCTGAAACCGCCTTGGTATTCGCCAATTATTGTGGAAGTGTACTGTGTCAATCTTTTATTAATAATTTTGGTCAGGATCTTGTAGGACGTACACAGCAGTGAAATGCCTCTGTAGTTGTCACATCTAAGCTTATCTCCTTTCTTATGTATGGGACATATGATGGCCGTCCGCCAATCCTCAGGTAATTTTTCATCGACCCATGCCTTGGAGATGATCTGGTGGAGGCGGTGTGTTAGTATTGGTCCACCTTTTTGAAGGAGATCTGCTGGTAAATTGTCGATTCCGGGTGCTTTATTTGGTTTTTGCTGTTGTATGGCTGCTTGCACCTCTTCAATAGATGGTATTGACGAAGATGGACTGCATAGGTCAGCATCTTCAGGAATCGTTATTGGCAGGGATGTAGTTACTGATGGTGGATTTAGTAGCCCCGAAAAATATTCAGTCCACCTGTGATTGATGTCGTCTGGGTCGCTTAAAATATTTCCCTGCTTGTCTCTACATAGGCTTGATTGCGGCTTGTAGCCTTGTCTAAGTCGCTTCAATGCTGCATAGGCGTCCCGTGTGTCGTTTCTGCACATATCGTCATTGATCCTTTGGATAGTCTGGTTGTTATAGGTTCTACGCTTGCGTCTGACTATTTTTTTAGCTAACCGTCTTAGCTCGTCATATTTTTGCTTCTTGGCTCTTGTCGGTCTTTCAATGTATTGTAAATAGGCTTCTTTTTTACTTTTGAGAGCATCTTCACATTCTTTGTCGAACCAATCGTTTCTTTTCGACGTCGTTTGTCTTCCTACGGTTTCTTCCGCTATTGATGTTACGCTTTCTTTAAGCTGCGACCACATTTGTTGAAGCGATGTGTCCGGACCTGCCGGCGGTGTATTGACAAGGTAATTCGTCAGTTTCGCTTGAATAAGTTGCTGCTACTGTTTCGTTTTTCAGACACTCCACCTTGAACTTAGGAGTCCTGCTCTTTTTCTTGGTGGTGCATCTTGTTATGCGGCAGCGATATTTTGTCTTGACGAGATAGTGGTCTGAGCCGCAGTTAGCACCACGGTATGATCTAACGTCAAGCACACTTGTAGCAGCTCTTTTTTCGATGACGAAGTGATCGATCTGGTTGAAGGTTCGTCCATCGGGTGACATCCAAGTTTGTTTGTGGATGTCGCGGTGTTGGAAGTAGGTAGAGCTTATCACCATGTTTTGCTGGTCGCAAAATCAACTAGTCGCTGACCATTGTTGTTGGTACTTTCATGGAGACTATGCCCTCCCGTTGTCCCTCTGTGAGTTTCTTCTCGTCCAACTTTAGCGTTAAAGTCCCCTAGTAGGATTTTGATATCATTTGAGGGTAGTGAATCGTATGTCCTTTCTAGGATGTTATACAATTCGTCTTTGACGATTTCTTCTTTCTCTTCAGTTGGAGCATGACAGTTGATTAGCCATACATTAAAGAACTTCATTTGCATACGGATCGCACATAATCGTTCATTCACCGGTTTGAAGTTAGATATGAGATGTTTAAATGAAGATGCTACAACAAAGGCGACTCCAAATTCCTTGTTTCCGGTTGGTTTGCCGCTTTTGAATATTGAATGCGATCTTAAGTCACTTATTTCATTGCCAAGCCATTTCGTTTCTTGGACCGCCAGGATGTTAATATTGTATGTCGAGGCTTCCTTGAGAAGTTCTCGCAGTGATCCTGTTGTATTGAGTGTTCGAACGTTCCAAGATCCAATAGAGTAGTCCGTTTTTCGTTGCCGTTTATCCAATCCAATCCG
Organism: Oxycera nigricornis; assembly: GCA_963942545.1. NCBI lineage: Eukaryota > Metazoa > Arthropoda > Insecta > Diptera > Stratiomyidae > Oxycera > Oxycera nigricornis. Next base: position 66,488,680 of record OZ012659.1, on the reverse strand, counting down.
AGGCCGTGTTTCAGGATTCGTAGCAATTGGGTAATGCCAGGCAGGGTTGCTAGCCCCACGCGGGTAAGCAGGAATATGGCGTCCCACACTCGCCACTACCGTCGTTAGTTGGGTATCCAGCGGGCACCACGAGGAGGTGACGGTTCGATTTTGCCCGATTTTGTTTTATTAGCTTTCGTATAACTTCTCATTCACTATTCGATAATTTTTTTGTTCGATTCATCAGAAATTAAAATCTATTTCTGCAAAAAGTAATCTTCTCCGCTTTCAAAAAGCAATCTCATATCGATTTCAAAGTAACTTTGCCATGTTAGTTTCTTATAAATTTCAGCCAGCACTGTCAGAGGTAGATCATCATGGAAAAATTATCTGAATTAATATTAGTTCTAAAAGCATGCTTTAGGAAGCAATCCTACAATAAACCAACCTTTGGTAGTTTGGTAGATAGTTTACCGGTCTATAATTTTGACTGAATGTTTTTTTCAGAAAGAAAACAGCTTCTGATATATAACGAAAAAAAATAGTTTCAAAAATCTACAATGCCTTGTGGTTTCAAAAGTAAAGACTTTGTAATCAAAAGTATTTAGTCAAAATAGATAGAAAATTTAGCTTTAAATGAAAATGGTCTACCTAATTTTTTCGTAAGATGAACGATTTCTAATATAATAAAAAAAACTAAATTAAAGATGGCGGCCAGCAATCAGTTAACAGACCTATGAGGAAAAAAAGGGAAGAATGCCATATATCAAAGTTTCAGCTTTCATCAGTTTCTACATTCAAATTAGCTGCCAGCTCTCGGACCATTTTTCATATAGTAAATCAAAGGACGATTTCACATCTATCAAATCAATGTTTTTTTTGTTTTAAAGCTTTTGGTCTTACCTTGATCTAAATCACCACTAATGGTTGGCAAACCGACGTGCAATTAGGTGATAAAAAAGTCAATTTTATATTTTTCAGACTTAAATGGGTACGAAATGAAAATTTCGGGTCGAGCGGGTCGGCGAATTTCGATGGTTGAATAAAACAAGACGGGAATTTCCATTACAATTTTCATTTCGGAAGAAAAATTGTTTTTGACATTAACTAAAGTGCACCAACTGGGACGATTTTGGATTTTACAATGCGTCTGGCTTTTTAAAATTTTGTAAGAACGACTCAAACAGTTTGCAGACGGAATTATTTCTGTGTTTCTCGGATTTCTGCATCTAACTGTGAAATAGATGTAACGACGTGTATATTATTTATAATTAGCATATTTGCTGATGCATACATGACTAGGAAGTGATGCAGCATTGTCTGAAACCGGCATACAAGTTTTTCTATAAGATTGATATAATACTAGTAATTCGCTAGTGCTTATATTTTTATACACTCTCGGTTTCATAGTTTTTTCGATCACGAGGTCCCGTCTCATCTGCGTTGTATGTCTTTGGATGAATAATCTTTTATCACGGAGGGAAATTTTTGTAGAAAATTTGCAACATCAATGGGATCAACAATTAAATCGTTTCAAAGCTAACGTTATGGCGATTTCGAAACTATTGAAGCCATCGCAAAGATCCAAAAAAGTTTGTGTATCCAGACGACACATCAAACTCTTTTGCTTTGTCTTGAATTAGTGAACCTTAAAAATCATACCTAGCCCGTACAAACTTCATCAAAATAAGTTAAGTTACCTGATAAAGAGATTTCTTTGCTGTTTGTTCCAATAAACCATTCATAACATTGTCGTAAATTTTTTCACCCATGTTTCGTAAAAACCTCTTTTTGTTGCTATTGATATTATAGTAGAATTTTTCTTCTATATCTTTTCTGTTTTTCAAAATATTTACTGCCTGAGCTTTACCGATACTAAGCCGACTTGCCAATCCACACACATAATTTTTCTTTGATATAAACTATAATTTTCTTTTTTCTTTTTTATACGTGTTCCGTTTTAGCGACTGAACACTATTCTTTTTTCTTCTTTTCATACTCTACATAAATGACCTCCCTTCTGTCGTGGCGTCTCAGTATCCTTTGAATGCTGACAACTTAAATATTTACCGAGTTATTCGCTCGGAAGATCCAAAGGGATCTGGACACAATAGATTCTTGAAGTCAAACTAATTTTCTTTCCCTTAATGTCCAGAAATTTCACAAAATGTTCTTCTCCTTTAAGCCCAGTCCAATTGATTATATCTACACGTTACACGATATTCCACTTGCGGCTGTTTTTCGAATAAAAGATCTAGCAGTGATTTTCGACCCGAAACTTAAATTTGAGCCTCACATTGTGGCGATTGCCGCACGTGCCTCTCGTATCTCTCGGTGCGTATCAAGGCACTCTCCTATATGTACTGGCATTTCTTCCTTCGTCATCCTATACACTAGCCTTGTTAGGCCCATCCTTGAATATTGCTCGCAAGTATGACCTCCACACTATCAATATTTAGAGTCTATCATTGAATTAGTACATCACAAATTCACTCTTTAAATTTGAAATTACCTACATGCCATATGTTGAGCGACTTTCCTTGCTTCAACTTCCTACTTTCAAATCCCGCAGACTCCTCTTATATGAGTGTTTTCTGTTTCGGCTACACCACCTTCAATTAAACTTTAACCTCCCTGACTGGTTGGATTTACGTATTTCAGAACGCCCAGCCATATCCGATAATTGATTTACCGTCCATATGCTAGGACTGAGACATGCTACCATTCGCCGATGTTGCGGCTCTCCCGTAATCACAATATTTTGTAACTTGTTAAGTTTCCTCAAGCACTCTACATTTTTAAAAAGAAGATAAAGCGCACCCTATTTAATAAGTCTTACTATGTTATATATTTCTTTCCTTTTTTGCCTTTTTTGTCCTGTAATTGGACTATATTAGGCTGTAAGAAAAAAATCTAAATGAATGAACATTATGTTGATTTATGCACTGTATTTACATATGTATAAATATGTCTACACACGCTCTAATCCGCAGTGCCGCTTTTGTTTTTGATGATTTCATCATCGCGATAGTGTCCGTGCAAGAAAGAGTTGTATTAAGCATTTAAATGCTTATCCCGAAGGCGCTATGTAAAACGACGAAACCTCTTTTTCTTCGATTCCGCGTGTGTGGCTTACAGCGGTGTGGCCAGAACTTTGAGAAGAAATATCACTAAAAGGTCTGAGAAATCATTATTTTTTACAATTTTGCACATACTTTTCAGCCCTAATAAAATAACAGTAAATTGACATCATTTCATTCAAATAATACTTATTCAAATTAAGTATGTTCTTACAGACATATTAAATGAACGAAATTATTACATTCGCAGAATCTTTTGCTGAAAAGGCTTCACTAAAAAAATTATTATTAATATTATTAAATAATTGATTAATTTTTGACACACATGTAGAACACCCAAAAGTAAAATTGTATTCATTCGGCTGCGTTTTATTCAGTTCTAATAATACTTTTAGTAACGATAACAAAATTTTGAGCGAAGTAAATACCTCTTTTTAGTTTTAATGTCGGAACACCAATATAACATGCGTTCTAAGGTAGCATTTGAATATATGAGAGCCACATCATATGAAATAATTGGTATCATAAAACCAGTTATACTTATGTTATTAGCAGCTTGGTGACTTTGTGTCTTTCAATTCGCTTCTCCTGGTAACAAAAATATTTTTGCTCGGCCCACATTTCACTTTAACTTTTGGGGCCAATTTCACTCCAAGATGTGCATTTCATAAATGTTTATTTTATGTGAGTACCTTATATGCTATAACCTTCGATTATATATTAACATTTTTTCAAATTAGTTAGCAACACTTTTACCCAAAATGAGGAAAGACCAAAGACGATGATAATGAAATGCACACCTGTTCTCACTAGAATGAACCAGCCGAACATCTGCTATATAACCGTATTAGTATTAGTGTTTAATCTGCATCGGAACACATGCCATTTGCACACTAATTGCACGGTGTTATACTTTACACATTTAATATCACAGGAAAATATGATATACGTTTTTACCCATTCTTTTTCGCGCGAAGTGCGAGAGACAAACCAGAGCACTATTTTTGAAGGAGTAATTTATGCCGTTTTATCTCCTGATAACTTTGACAGATAACAGTGTTAATATATTTGCTATGAGCTGGGGTCAAATAGATCCTTCTTTGCGTTTAAGGAAGCGCAAAACACATGTCATACCATTTTGTTGCCCTGAAGTGCTGTAAATCAGAGAAAATGTCTGAAATGTTTGTCTAAGGAAACAAGTACTATATCGTTTAAGAATTGATAATAGTATTGTAAAACTGAATAGTTGTAATCCGACGTTTACTAAATTCATTAATGGCAAATAAAAAGGTCTTCGTGCGAGTGAACTAATGGATATTTTAGAAAATGATGAAACTACGATTTAAATGTGCAAGAAAAATTTTAGATCTTGAAGCTGGCGTGTGCAGAAGTTGAAACATTACAAGAGGACATGTAAGACTAAGCAAAAGTGTTTGTATCTGAATCTTTCGTTAGTATTAGTGACAGTGGCAGCAACTCTTTTCTTACAAAGAATGGTGTTTTGTAGTCTAATGGTCATCCAATAAATAAACGATTATTGAGAAATTATTTGGCATATACTTTTAACAACCTGACGACTTCATACAAGAAGGTTTGTTATTAAGTGAACCACTGCTTTTGTTCGCTGATAAATAACATTTTAGGCAAGTATGGAATAACAAATTTTCGTGACCCAAAAACCGGATATTCGCTTAAAAGAGAAGTTTACCTTGGTAAAAATTTCAATTCAAATGAGTATGCGACCGACATTGTTAGAATTTTGTGTAATCCTGGACTGGAGAATGCTGCAACGCTACGTTCAATAATTTTTGTACGAGTTTTTACTTTGCGGATTTATTGTTTTCTTCGAAAACTTCATGTATCGAAACTATGCAAAAGCATAGGAGAAAACTACCTTCCTCACTCGTCGGCATTAAAATTCTTGCAGTAATACTTCAGCCAGCTCTTCGAGAGCATGCCTATTATCATCTATACACAGAAGAAAAACAAAGTGTTGTCCTTAGTAGCACAGAAAATAAGGCTGTAATTATTTAAGATTACAACAGAACAATATCTGTCATAAACGGCTTAGATCGTAGTGTTAAACATAAACACATACAAGCGAATTTCTTAAAAGTGGCCAATGACATTGGTTTATAACATGATTGATAACTATGCTTTTGCTTCATTAGTAGTTTGGACAACGAAGTTTGAAACGGGAAACAAACCCAATAGTCATAGACGCCGCTTATATCTCACTGAGTCGTTCAAACGTTTAGTTGGTAACCAAATAATCAGACGACTTCAAAATCAATAGATCTGACAACGAAGCGTTATTCCGGCTACTAAGCTGATGATGCAGCAATTAATTTCGATTAATGAATGTCAAATGTCCTCAAACTGTTTTGTGTCATAAATATATTTGTAGAAATCATTCTTTAATTGGTATAAATAATGTTTTGCAGGTGACCCTTGAGGTCCACACGGTCAACTTCCCAGTAATATTTACATGGATCGATCAGGGGAGGCAGGTTGCAAAGCCTTTTTTACGTTATTTGTTATTTTCAACGCTTGAAAGACAAAAGAGAGCAAGCGAAAATGAATGCAGTTTTTTTTATTACGCCGACTGAAGAGATTTTGTCGCGTGATCGCCATTTTGAATGGTTTCGTTCAAAATTTCCTTGGCTGCGGCATAATCACTGAATTTGTATTTTTTTCACGATTTTACATCATTGAGACTTATAATTATTTCTTATTGGTCTTGAAAAACATTGAATATGCAGTCAATAATCGGTTTAATTGCATGTAAAAGGTAAAATGTATTACAAATGATGACGAAGTAATTGAAATCGTACGAACACTAAAGAACAAAACTACTAGAAACTACAATTTTTTATTTGATGAAAGCTTTTTAAAGCAAATGATCTTGGAAAGTATTGACTACAAAACATTTTACCATTCAAAGCGTTGATTACAACAAAGTTGATTGAAACTTTTGTTGGTTTTCAAAATTTAAGTAGTTTTTTTATTAAAATTAATACACGACACTGTGAAAACTATTCAAAATCTGCTCAAATTATGTTAATATTAATAAACTTTGATTGACTTAACAACAATGTCTTTAGAATACGAGTTATCAGGTAGTATCATTCATATGAACCCGTTTTACATGGTGACTGAATGATTTTTCGTTTTTAATTTAATTTTTTTTTGGAATCATGGAAAAAAGTTTTGCTGGTTTCTCTAAAAAACTGATAAAAATTTATAAATTTTATTTATTTGCTGTGTTGTGCAAATTAGGTTGGAAACTTACTTTTTGCGACAAAATCCCAATTTTTCGAATTTTTTAGTAAACTAAAAAACCGCTCTAACTATTTACTTTATAAATTCTAAAAACATCACAAAAATGTAAATACGCGTGCAATTTTGCTGATATTTTTACCAGAACTGTTTGGAGTATAATTTTTTTATAAACATTGATTACTGTGTTTCGCAAATCAGGTTAAAAATTTATTGTTTATGCCAAAAATTATTTTTTGCACTTTTTTAATAAATTAAAAAACGACCCCCACAATTTATTTAACAGTTTGATAGAATCACACAAATCTTAATACGCGTCGATTGACACCTTAACGATCCAAATCCTATGTTTGGTTCGCGAGATATAGCGCAAGACAGAAATTGCCTTCAAAGGATCAAAGCAAGCATAAATATTAATAAGCTTAGATTGACTTAACAACAATGTCTTTAGAATAAGAGATATTAGGTAATATAATTCGTATGAACCCTTTTTACATAGTGACTTTTAATGTTTTTTTTATTTTAAATTATTTTTTTTTCGTAATAATGAAAAAAGTTTTACTGTTTTTTTCACTAGAACTGTCTAGAATAAATTTTATAAACATTAATTAATTGTTTTGCAAATGACGTTAAAAATATATTTTTTATGAAAAAAACCCTAATTTTTTGCAGTTTTTTTTAAATAAAATTAAAAAACGACTCCTACAATTTTTTTAAATTTTTTATTATATCAGAGAAATGCTAATACGCATCGATTGTTACCTGAACAATGCAAATCCTATCTTTGGTTCGCGAAATATAGTGCATGACAGAAATGACCTTGAAGAGGTCAAAACAAAAAAACACCCGACCGAAGTTTCCCAAAAACGAATCGGTTCTTAAAATTGCAAAAACACTTGGATTAACACCTCAACAAAGTCAATACGGCTTTGTTTATGTGGGTTATGCTCGTAGAAAAAACTGTTCACGAACGTTCGTACATACACACACTAACATCCTTCTTTCTAATAACAATTTAAATATACTCTTAAGTTAAGTAAAGCTACGGTGAAAATTTCAATTTTGACTTTCGCGGCGATTACAATAGCTTCCATATAGTGGGAAGTTAATGTTTGGAAATGTTTTTTAAGGATCCAGTAAATACGCTAAATATAAAGTAAATCTTCAATGCATTATCTATTTTTAGAAAAAGGTGGTAATCAACATTGTAACAACACCTCCTTTCTGTAAGTTGAACGCTTTCTGGTACTATCAAATAAATTGTTTCAAAAAATTAATATAAATGACGGCAAGTACCGAGCACATAACCGAAAGTGCTTTTCATACATTCATCAGACGAAATACTTGTTTGTTGGGTATATAGCACTACTATCATTTTTGGTAGTTTTCCAGCCTACATACTTGAATCTGAACAAAAACAACAAAAAAATAGATTTCCTTTTTAATTTTTAATAAGTTTGAAATTGTAAGTTATCGAGTAATGTAATAAATATTCGTTGTAAAAATAAAATGAGCCACAGCAGGTTACAACACATACATATTTTTTTAAATCTTTAAAACAGGCATTCATAGTTGTTAATCTGAATTCCATTGATATTGCAGATTCGTTATTTGAATCATCTTCTTCTTTGCTGCCCCCGTTGTAGTTTTTGAAAGCTTTTGAACAAGCATCTAAAGCTTTGTTCAAGCGCGTTAAAATGGTGATTCATTATAAAATTTATTGTTGTTATATGACAAGCCTAGCTTGCTCCAGTCTACAATCTTTTGTCTAACTAAAGGAATGCAGCTCTTAGCCTTTCCCATACTTACTCTTTTATAAACTTTAAAAGTAACATTCAAACTGCATTGAATGCAACCGGCTTTTTTAAACTAATCGTAAAAAAGTTGCAAACCGTCCTATTTCTAATAAAATACAATGTTTCTAATTATGTGTACGCTCCAAGTTGAGTGTGAACTCGTTCTCTCAACAAGTGGATCCACTTTTGGTGTCAAAAGATGTCTCCCTCTCACTGGATTTGAGCGGCGATAACATCGTCGTCGCCTTGGAGTAGGCAGCTGTGTGTTGGAATTGTTGGAAACCGGGTCACTGCGTCGATGTGTACCTGGCGGAGCGTTCATTATTCTGCTACGGTTATGGCAAACCCAAAACAAACTGACTCAGTTGCCAATCATGTAGCGGTCCAAAAAAATGGGATAGGACAAAACTCGACAACACCTGAGGCCTCCGAAACACACATATGTTAATAGAAACACAGACTTCGTTACCTTCAGGCATAAAGAACACTATGTTTTTCCTGATAATGTAATCGTTTAGTCAGGACTACTATCTCAGTTTGAATTTCGTCCACGTATTCGGTCTCACAAAAAATATGTTTCGAGACGACATTCTCAGTAATGTTACCGTGTGTACATTAGAAGCAGCCAGTTCGCACTCGGCGCAACTTATGCTCAAAGCGAACATCGCCAGCTTCCCATTCTTTTCTCGAAAAGGACTAGATAAAACTACATTATTTCTCACGTCATTGACACTGTCGGCTCATAAAACAACCCCACTTATAAATATCCTCCGCAGTGGGGAAAAAACGATAATATGCTTGTAGTAGGCGTCATCGAAGAATCAACCAGAAGTGGCGACGTTTTCCCGGTATATTTGGTTGGTACCGACATTTCGTGCCGAATTTCTCAGCCTACTCTACCGCATTCACGGTCCCTTATCATATTTTTTGTGGGCATGACAGAAATGATCTTGGAGATGTCAAAACAAAAAAACACCCGACCAAAGTTTCCCAAAATCAGCTCTTAAGATCGCAAATACGCTTCGATTGACACCTCAGTCAATCCGACTTTTTTACGTGACACTCACATACAGACTTCTTTCCAATAACACTTTCGTCGAGTGACATACAATGAAACTTTTTAGAAGATATAAATGGACGGACGGTAGTGATGCTAGATCAGGTGTTTTCACCCTAGACTTAGGTTTTTTTCAGTTTTGGCGAAAAGTTTTAGAGTTTTGTTTGCGGATTTGCGAGCGAATATTTGTCTACATTTTGAATTACAACTGCACTGATTTCCAGAGACTTAAAAAAGAAAAATTAAATCTGCACGCCATATAACCAAATTGAAATCAAACTGAAATAAAAATAACTTCTAACACCTGCAAATAAGACACGACTATTTCAGGTTTCTTCTAATATAATAGTAAATTTATGCACATAACTGCTAATGTTTTTGGCACATTATTTCGGCTTCCATTTATTTATGCATTTTCAATTCAAAAATGTAACACATTGACGATTTGGCTGAGCATATTAGGGGTTTAGCAAAAGAAAATGTAATTACTCTATGGTTTTATCGCATTGTGGAAACACAGGTGACGCGAGTTCAGT
>OZ012659.1:66457361-66478753 GCA_963942545.1 Oxycera nigricornis | reverse complement strand
AGCTAAGCATAGCCTAGAATCAAAATGAATGAAGTACGGGCACAGTGTTGTGTTCTAAAACACATGCCATGTTGTGTTTTGGAAATGGTAGGATCGCCATGTTGCGTTTCAGGATCGCCATTCTTCTTTCTATTGGATATATGAAAAAGGGGGAACGCAGAGATTGAAAAACTCACATCTCTTCGAAAAAGGGAAAACCACCTACCGGCATTCCGAATATTGCCAAATATTTGGCGCAGAGACAATGCTCAAGCAGCCGATATTTCTGTGTACTTTCATGCCACTAAAAGGCATATCTGTACCCAAGTTGAAGTCTGGTTTTGCCGAATTTATCAGGCAAAGTTTAATCAAAGTCTTACTCTGCCGAAAGGAGGCAGTTGCTTAATAAAATAGCAGTTTGCTTTGAGTCTATTAGACAGACTTAATTTTCTTTATTCAGTTCTCTTAATTTATACAATATTCTATTTACTTATTTTATCCCTACTCTAAATACAATGTAAATTTTAATTCTAAATACATAACAAAAATGCGTACTTTAAAGCTTGAATCAACCAATCCAAATTAAAGGGATTAGGTTCCCACATTCTTCTATCCATTTCATAATACTCATATGTCAACCCATTTTATCAATATGAGTTATGAGTAATTGATTTAGTATCAGTGCACAGCGCAAGGCAATAACCAGGCGGCGATATTAGTAGGTCAGTAAACACTCGACCGCGTCTGGCTATTTGTAAACAAAGAGCTTTTCATTCATCTATTGTAATTGGATACTCAATTAGTGTTGAATGAGCTTACATGCGTACATGCCTAGATGGCGTGCTAAATGGATCGTACATGGGTTGAGGTACGAGATGAATGTTGACATGTGCCTGGGCTGAAGTGGTTATTTTTGTGTGTGTATATACTACACCCTAACCCTTTGAGATGAGAATTTGTAAATCAAATTCGAGGCTAAATGGGGATTGTTTTGGTTGTTCGTTTGTATGAAGTACGTAATTACAATTGATGATTAAAGTAAGTTTACATTATTTTGATATGTACAAAAATTTGCTATATGTAATTTGGATAAAATAATTTTATATTATAAATAGTTCTCTTATTTTGAATTTTTGTATAACTTAAGCCTATTGTCATGAATCCATTCATTACAATTATCTATTTCTATTAGCGTATTGACGCTGTTTGTGTCCAACACTTTATAAGGACCTTTATATGGCTTTTAGCCTTTTTTCTTATTTCCAACTTTAATTAGTACTAAGTCATTGATTTTTACATTTAAGGGATTTATGTAGGCTTCTTTTTTGTTTTCCGCTGCTTTAGTTTTTTCTATTAGACTTCTAGCTTTTGATATGGACGTTTTAAACCTTAGTTTCAATTCATTGGCATAGTTTTTAATGTCATAGATTCTGTCTGTATTCTCTAGACTGTCACTTGGTAAGTACGAAAGTTTTCCAAAAACTAGCTCATATGGTGTGTAGTTGGTATCCACGTGAGGGGCCGAATTATACGAGAATGTGTAAAATGGTATCCATTCGTCCCAGTTATTGTCGTCAACGAAAGCTAAGAGGTATTCGTTGAGGACACGGTGGTTCCGTTTTACTACACCTAACGTCTCGTGGTGATATGGAGTTGAAAAAAGCTGTTTTATTTTTAAAATTTCGCAAATGTCCTTCATGAGTTTATTCGTAAACTCTGTTCCTAAATCGGTTTTTAAAATTTTTAACTGGTCATATTGTAGTATGAAATTATTTACAAGTGCCTTGGCTACGGTTTGGGCTTTTGGTTGGGGGTATCATTACCTTCTACTTCTGTAGCTAGAGAAATAGCTTCGCTCAATGTTGCAGGTCTCGCTGCAAATACTGTTACCCTTACTTGGTCGTTTAGACCGTTCTTGAAGACTGTTAAGGCATACATGTCGTTTACGCTATGTATTGCTTGTTTTGCAACTTGTTGCGGGTTTGGACCTAGTTCTTGTATTTGCAAATGATTTAGTTCATTGACTAGGTCCAGTATTTTATCTTTGTAAATTGAAATTGGAAGTCGCTTTTGTGACAACGTCGAAAGTTGTGTATGAATTTGAGGGATTGTTTTTGCATTTTTGTACTTACGTCTTAGTTCAGTCTCAAAAGTGTCTAGATCTATAATATCTGACGTGTTTAGTGAAGTTCTAACGTTTGGACTAAGTTTAACATGTATAACAAAATTTAGTAGTTGGGTTTTTCCTTCCGTCGTAAGTTTCTTGCTAATGAGTTGTATAATGATTAAAAACGTCTCGAGCTCTGAAAATTTACCGTCAAAATTAGGTATTGTTTTAATAGCCGTTTCTATGTTAAAATCTGCCACTTCGGTGTATGTAATTTCGTCTTTTATTTTTACCAGAATGTTTTCGGCGTTCAACCGTGTTACTAAATTAGAAATTATTGACTTGCTTGTGGATGAAAGTGCCGTTTTTAACTCTATAGCTTCACCTTCTTTTAGTGTTCTAAAAAGATTGAGATATTCGGCTTCTATTTCAATTACCTTTTCTAATTTTTCTTTAAGAGTTTTGACCGTGTAGGTCTTGGTTTTTCTTAAGTTTGAAAGTGTGTTTTGCAAGTCAATTAGTAACTCTTGTAGTCTGTTCATAGACATTTGGAAAATTTATCAAACATTGTTTCTTCCTAAAACAATATTTCTGTCTACGACTTTTCGAGCATACTTCTTCTGTTTGTTATTGTATATATATAAAAGTCCTAATATGATTATAAAAAAGATGGACGTACTTATCGTCTGTTTATATTCTATCAATATATTTTCGTTAGTGCTTCAATTGTTTCCCATTTGGACAAATATCCTATACTATTATACTATTTCAGTTTATTAAGTCGTTCTGTGAATTTTATTTTATTTTCTCTCGTAGAAATGTGGATTAGGCGATGTAGGATTGCTTTCTCCTTCCTCTCGTTGAATTTTTGTCCTCCTCGTTGACGTCTTTATATTTTCTGGATTCGCGGCTCATTCAGTTGTTTCCTCTTGAAATCCGTGATTTTCCTTCGCTGTGGTCCAGGTAGCGGCGTTGGTTTGTATTTCGGTGCCTGTATACCATGCTTCGGTTCATATTTTTTCTCGATTTTCTTCGTGTGCCGGAAAGCATTCTGTGACCTTATCATGCATCGCTCGAAAATTTGATGAAATTCTTCCTCCGTCTCGATGTCGTGTATTTCACCATCCTCTAATTCATCATTGTCCAGTTGCGGCAGGTAGACTTCTTCGTTTACGTTTATGATGTCCAAAAGTTCGGGGTTGGCAGGTTCGTGGGTCGCAGACAATGCTCAAGCAGCCGATATTTCTGTGTACTTGCATGCCACTAAAAGGCATATCTGTACCCAAGTTGAAGTCTGGTTTTGCCGAATTTATCAGGCAAAGTTTAATCAAAGTCTTACTCTGCCGAAAGGAGGCAGTTGCTTAATAAAATAGCAGTTTGCTTTGAGTCTATTAGACAGACTTAATTTTCTTTATTCAGTTCTCTTAATTTATACAATATTCTATTTACTTATTTTATCCCTACTCTAAATACAATGTAAATTTTAATTCTAAATACATAACAAAAATGCGTACTTTAAAGCTTGAATCAACCAATCCAAATTAAAGGGATTAGGTTCTCACATTCTTCTATCCATTTCATAATACTCATATGTCAACCCATTTTATCAATATGGGTTATGAGTAAATGATTTAGTATCAGTGCACAGCGCAAGGCAATAACCAGGCGGCGATATTAGTAGGTCAGTAAACACTCGACCGCGTCTGGCTATTTGTAAACAAAGAGCTTTTCATTCTTCTATTGTAATTGGATACTCAATTAGTGTTGAATGAGCTTACATGCGTACATGCCTAGATGGCGTGCTAAATGGATCGTACATGGGTTGAGGTACGAGATGAATGTTGACATGTGCCTGGGCTGAAGTGGTTATTTTTGTGTATGTATATACTACAACAGCTGGTAAAAAATCAAATTACGAACGATATGGTGAATTGAAATCATGTTTGCATAAAATTAAGTTAGTGACTTTTTCAGAACGGCTAAAATAAATCACTAATTATTCCAAAATTCATTGATATATTTGCCTTTTATAAGTTGTAAGATAAATGGATAGTTAATTGCAATATAAAATATGCTTACCATAGCATGTGTTCATCGTTTCTTTATTGTGTTTCTTCGATTTTTTGAGAAATTCCTCTTTTGGAATAGTCCCAACTTCGGTATGGGCTGAATCAATTCTGAGACATTTTTGTTTTCTTTTCAGTTGTTTCCGATTATTTCGCTTTTTATCATTCTTTGAAAGCTCTACAATTGGGATACTTTCAAATAAATATGATTTATTGAGTCTTACAAACCTTCACTCGTTAGCTCGTCTTCACTTGAGGAGCTCGAATCAAAAAATTGTTCAAATTCTTGATTCATTGCCACTAGGTCTGCGTTTGACAAACTTAGAAGAGGATTTATTGTATCTACAAACTTCAGTTCGCTTGCGTTAGTTTCATATTTTTCAGCAAAGTTCGTAAAATGTTCAGGACTGTGGCAGTGAGGTGGAGGTTGCCGCATTTTAGAAGGCTTATGCGGATTTAATGGATATATACTTTCATCAACGCATTCCCACCTTTCTGCACAACACCACAGCCAATCAGGTGTTACGATGTTAATATTTCGATTTTTTCTGGCTACATTGACTTTAAAAGTTCCAACAGATACTGCTACAAGATGTGTTGTGTCTTCAGTTAAGTGTTGACTTACGTTTGCCCCTAGACTCTTTGCTACTTTGAACGCCCGACTTTGTTCTAATTTCAAATTATTGGGTATCAAACCAGAAAACACAAGAATTTTGCCGCGGAGAACTTCAGATCTTAATTTTGGAATGAGCATTTTTAGATCGGGAATTTCCTTATCGACGTCATACCGATTGTAAAACATTTCATGAATATTAGTTAAAATAGATTCTAAGTAAAGGAGATAATCATCTGGATCATTTGCAATAATATTTTGTGAGAAATCTACATTAATATTTGAAGTTTTGTCTATCTCTGGTTGATATTCATCATTTACTTTTCTTTTTATGCTGAAATTGAAAATCTCAGTTTTGGTTACTTATTTTATCGATAGATGTTATACTTAAAGTTGTTGTTACCCGTACTTTCACCGTCACATTTTTGATTCTTTTGGTTTGAATGCAATAACAAATCTGTAATGAAACGTACAAATAGATTTTTTAAACATAATCAATGTAACCTACTTTCACCAAATTAAAATGATTCCATATTGAATTGAATACAAAATTCATTTTTTTGGAATATGTTAAATTGAAAATAATTATTTTTGAAAGCAATCATAAAAACTATGGAATGAGTAAATATTCAGCACCTTGGATCACATCATTTTTATTATATGTTCTATATTTTTACCTTTAGTATAGAACAGGGCAAATTGGTAGCATTAAATAATTTTTATTATGTAAATGTATATATATATATATATATATATATATATATATATGTGTGTGTGTGTGTGTGTGTGTGCGTTATATATATATATATATATATATATATATATATAGTGGATTTCATTTATTACGACCTTGGTTGTAGCGACCATTTAGCTATAGCGACGTTAAATCTAAGTCCCTTTAATTTCAAGCATACTTTAGTACAAAATTCATGTGGCTATAGCGACTTTGGATGTAACGCCGAGTTCGGGTGTAGCGACTGTTTTTAATGAATCATTCGTAACAAATTCCTAGAAACCCCATGCAGATATTGCGACCGGAGTCACCCGCCAAAGCCATATATAGATATCAGCTAAGTAGGTAGGTAAGCGTGTACGTTTCGGAGTTAAATTTATGGGTCAGTTTCAAAGTGATATTCTGAGTAGCAACAGGGTAAAGTAAACTTTTGAATAAGTATGGCTGCTAGGCGCACATTTACTATTAAACAAAAGGCGGAAATCATATCAAAATTGAAAAACGATGAAATCAATGCTGATTTGTTCAAAGAATACAAAGTTTCCCATTCAACAATATCTACGATATGGAAAAACCGTGAGAAAATATTAGAATGCTTTGAATCCAAATCCTTAAAAATTAAGAAAAACCGCAAGCCGACGCATCAAGAAATCGAAAATGCCCTTCTAAAGTGGTTCAAAGCCCAAAGAAGCCAAAACGTACCTTTGAGCGGTCGTCTGCTGCAAGAAACGGCTAATCATTTTGCCAGACTATTTGGAAAAATGGATTTTGAGTGTTCGGAAAGCTGGATATACCGATTTCGTCAACGACACGATATTGTAGTAGGCAAAGTTTGTGGAGAAGCCGCATGTGTATCGCAAAGTTACTGTGACAACTGGCTAGAAACAGTTTTCCCAAAATTGACTGAAGATTACACTGATAGCCAAATATGAAACGCTGACGAGATAGGTTTGTTTTTTAAGTTAACTCCTGAAAAAACGTTGAAATTTAAAGGGGAAAGGTGCGTAGGTGGAAAACTATCAAAAGATAGAATCACCGTGCTTGTTGCATCAAGTATGGCAGGGGAAAAAAGAAAATTATTGGTCATAGGCAAGGCAAAAAAAAACCAAGGTGTTTCAAAAATGTTAAATCTTTGCCAGTTGATTACGAAGCAAACAAAAAGACCTGGATGACTTCAGACATTTTCGAAAAACGTCTACGCAAATGGGACTCCCAGTTAAGAAGTAACAAAAAGAAGATCATTTTGTTTATTGACAATTGCCCAGCTCATCCTAAAATTGAGAATTTGACCAACATAAAACTGGCATTTTTACCACCAAACACTACATCAGTGATTCAACCGATAGATCAAGGGATAATTAAAACCCTAAGTCATTACATTAAGATTTTAGTACAGAAAATGATAAACGGCATTGAAAAAAACGGCAGGCCCATTTTCAGTTGATCTTTTAGATGCCATTGAAATTGTAACTACGGCATGGGTATGGGGATCAAAAAGTGTTCTCTACACGCTGGGCTCCGTAAATCTTCGACTATCACAACAATTGACGACGACTCTGATGATGAATTGGACATACCATTGGCTGATCTGGCTACAGCATCGTCAAGCGGAACAAATGTTGCGGGCTGGAAAACATATGTTAATATTGACAGTCAACTTATCACTGCTAGCGACTTGTCCAATAGTGACATTGTTGAAACTGTTGTTCCATCACATACGACGCAAGATGAGGAAAATGATTGCAAGGAAGGTGAGATTCCTACAACTGAGGATGTGTTAGGTGTTGTCACACAGCTTTAAAGATATTGTTTATTTGGTGATGGAAAGGATAGTATAGATATTGAAGAAGTAATGAAAATAGAATACTCCCTACAGCGTACACTAGCACAAAAAAATAAATTGAAGCAAACTAACATTACACAATTTTTTTAATGTACCAGTGAATAACTATGTGTGTAAATGTTTTCAATAATAAATGAATATAAACTATACACATGTACGTGTCTTTATCTCTACCTTTGCCTGTAACGACTTCCGTATATTACGACGAAGTTAGAGTGGTCCCTTCATCGTCGTTATATGCGAAATCCACTATATATAAAGGGTTTTCCAATAGGGACTTGACAACTTTGAATTCAATTTGTGAACGCACTCTTTCACTAATCATCAAACTGTTACTGTCAATTTATTCAGTAAACTTAACATTTTTATCATGGTAAAGTACACGAAGGAACAACGTCTGCAAATTATAAAAATTTACTACAGAAATTCGGATTCGGTGACCGCTACTTTAAGAGCGTTAACTCCGATTTTCGGTCGTAATTCTCGCCCTAGTAGACAGGCAGTAACAAGTTTAGTGCAAAAATTTGAGTCTACATATTCGTTGTGTGATGTTGCCGTGCCAGTGAGACAACGGGTTGGTCGAAGTGTCGAAAATATCGCTGCCGTTGAAACGTCCGTAGCAAATGATCCAAATCAGTCAATTCCACGGCGTTCTCAAGAGTTGGGCATCGCCCAGACCACGTTATGGCAAATTTTGCGTAAGGATCTTGGTTTACACCCATACAAGATCAAACTGACTCAAGAATTGAAGCCGACGGACCATTTTAAGCGACGTACGTTCTCCGATTGGGCTCTGGAAAAGATGCGCCAAGATGATCAATTTCATCGCAAAATAATCTTCAGTGACGAAGCTCATTTTTGGCTCAGTGGGTTCGTCAATAAGCAAAATATGCGTTATTGGTCTGGTGAAGATCCACATGTGCTTCATGAAAGACCACTTCATCCACAAAAAATAACTGTTTGGTGCGGTTTGCATGCCGGCGGCGTCATAGGGTCATATTTTTTCGTCGACGATAATGATCGTCACGTTACTGTGAATGGTAATCGTTATCGCGCCATGATTACCGATTATTTTTGGCCCGAATTCGAAGATATGGACTTGGACAACATGTGGTTTCAACAGGACGGTGCCACAAGCCACACATCACACGTTACAATTGATTTATTGAAGAGTAAGTTTGATGAGCGTGTTATCTCAAGAAATGGACCAGTCGATTGGCCGCCTCGTTCGTGCGATTTAACGCCTCTGGACTTTTTTCTTTGGGGCCACGTCAAGTCGTTGGTCTATGCCAACAAGCCGACGACGTTGGAAGAGCTCAGAGCCAGCATTGAACACGAAATAGCAGCCGTTTCGGCCGAAATGTGTGGCCGAGTCATCGAAAATTGGGTCCAACGAATCGACCGCTGCAAACGTGCCCGCGGTGGCCATATGAATGAAGTCGAGTTCCATTCATAAATGTTTTGATTGTACTTCAACCCGATAATAAAGTTTTTTAAATATCTCAAATGGTTTGCATTTTATTTTGAAAAAAAATTGTCAAGTCCTTATTGGAAAACCCTTTATATACATATATATATGTATATATATATATATATATGTATGTATATATGTATATATATATATATATATATATATATATATATATATATATATATTAGAGTCCGCATACAACGAACCTCAAGGGACCGGCTGATTTGGTTCGTTCATTCATTCGTTATATCCGGATTTCGCTATGAACGGAACCTATAAGGGAAATACATATAGCATTTGTATTTGATATTTAAATGATGTATGTCATCAAAAGATACAAAAATAGAAGAACTATTACGAAATTATTTTTATTTTAAACATAGTCATATCAATTGTACATAATGGAAGTACATATGTATTTTAAGAAAAAAATCAAAATTCTCGATTGTTTATTTCTGGAAGTCAAATATGATTCATTTATGTGTGACTCAACTCGCGCAAAACTATTAAGTACGTTGATTAGTGCTTCTCGAAGTTGCAAAAAATTGCGAATCTGACCCATCTTGTGAATTACATCGATATTCGGCAGAGCTGGATATACGATACGTTGTGATATTCTACGGGATCTTCATCCTCGTTGTCACTTTCCTCCAAAGAAACACTTGACAAAATTTGCTCATCGGTTAGTTGTTCGGGGCTAATAAGATCCTCGTCAACTCGGATGTACTCACTGAACCCTACGTCTATGCCAGGCATGATCGTTTTGCTACTTTGTCTCACAAACTCAGCAAGTGAAATGTCGTCTTCTGCATCAAATCCGTCAGAATTGTAATCCCCCAAAAATCCGGTATGAGCGTAACAGGCCGCGATTGTTCGTGTCGAAACTTTTTCCCATGTTATGTGAAGAAAATGTATTGCATCTAAAAGGCTAACAGCAAACTTGTCTTTGCCATCGTCAATAGCATGAATCCACTTCGCGAAGAAAATGCGGCTGTAACTACTTTTCAAGGTATGAAACACCCCCTGATCCATTAGTTGTAACTTTGCACTTGTGTTTGGTGGCATGGAAACCAATTTAATATACCTTACATCTTTCAGATCGGGGTGAGCAGGGCAGTTATCCAGTAATAATGAAATTTTCCGATTTATTCTAGTTAACTCTTTATCCCACTGGCGCAAATGATTCGCAACAATACCAGCCGTCATCCAGGCTCTACAATTGACTTCATAGTCGACGAGTAGATTCCTATTGCAGCATCTGGGATTTTCAGATTTGCCAATGACAAGCAATTTTTTTGCTTCATAATATTAAACTTTTCTTTTAATGATATGCCTTTGCGCTTTTGTTTTACACCACAAGATGACATCTTGCCAATAACAATCACAGCCAACGACCTGAACAAACACATAAAAACGAACCCCGGTAATCCCCCAGCTATACGTATAAAAGTTCGTTATAAGTGGGTTCATATATATATGTATATATATATATATGTATATATATATATATGTATATATATATATATATATATATATATATATATATATATATATATATTGCAAAACCTGCCAATAACGGAACGTGTGAATAGTGGAATTTTTTTTTGGCCGTTGAGCTCTTCCATACAAATTGACCTGTCAATAACGGAAAATCGAAACTCCGAATAATGGAAAAAAAATCTTGAAAACAAAAAAATTTTCGTCTATTTGTCGTCTTTTTTTTCCATTTGAAACTATTTTTTTTTTCCAATATCACAAACAATGATTATAAAAATCGTTTCGAAATCACTGTTTCATTTCGTAAAATGCAAAATTTATCGCTTCTGTTGCGGCAATTTGGCATCGCAAAAAATGTATCGTTTTCTGTTTAGACTTCTTTATTGTTTGGACAGCATCGTGTAATCAAAACTTCTAAGAAATCGAAATTCAGTTTCTTGCTGATTCGATAGCTATGAGTTATGCACTGTCTTTGTGTTTGCGACCATAGATTGTTCAGTTCGTCAATTGCACTTGAGCGAAAAACTCTTTGACCGCACAATTAGAACTTCATTACTCTCACAATTTTCAGTCGCTATTGAAAATGAATCGTAAAAAGGGGGATAATAAACCAATCCAACGTTCACGTTTCACGTTAAAACAAAAGTACAATTTGTTAAAAAATCATGAATCCAAAATATGGAATCGAAGTTTTGAAAGAAAAATACAAATGTGACAAGTCTGCTGTGTACATTATTATTATAGACAAAAAAGAAATTATCGACGAATACTTTTCATCGCAAAGTGTTGAAAATACATTTTCACTCGATAAAATAGTAGAATCCATCAATTTGGTACAGGATGATTTGATTGCAAGCAAAACAAAACAGTCTTCGATTACCGATTACTTTAAATAATAATGTTTGTCATTCGCTGCTTTTTTAATTTTCAGTTTTCCTTCATTCATTTATCAAAAAATAGTTTTATCTCAGTGCGTATGTATTTCCTTTTCACGTTCATATATCACTTAACCCACCCAGTAATCAAACTGTAATGGAATCTAACGAAAAAATAGGTATCAGTTAAATTGTTAAATTGTTTTTTTTTTAATTAATCTCATCGAAAATCTTTATATTTCAATAATATTATAGTTATAAGTGAAATTTTAAGTAAAATATACACTGACGAGCAACTGGTTAGGAACACCCAAATATTTTGAGTTTCCTAGAAGTTGGAGAGGTATATGTTAGCAAAACAAATCGATAATGGTTTTATTGCCTATGGAAATCCCAATCATAAAATGCAATTTCTAGAATAATCGCACAGAAGCGTTTACCTGGACGCAGGGTGTATATAAAAGCGGAGCAACTGATTAGGTACGTTATTCTATTTTGGACTGCCTACAGTGAGTGTGCTATTATTTTTCTGTGAGAATTTGTTTTGATAAAGCGAATATAAGATCTAAAAAAATGGGAAAAAGAAATCACTTGAACCTGGTAGGAATGGGGAAAAAACGCCTTAAAGGAAAAGGATATTCCGGAAGGAAAATAGCAGATTAAATCGGTCGCAACACCAACGCAGTGTGCCGTTTTCTCCGGGATCCGAAAAACTACGGCAAAAATTACCAAGGAGGGATCAAAACTGCGACCACTGAGAGAGAACGGTGCCAAATTTTGAGGGTAGCGTCAAACTCTACAACAGAAACAAGCAGAAACTTCTGCAAGTGTCTGGACAGTACGAAGGGTGATAAAAAGAAGCCCAACAATAAAACTGCTTCGTTTGAAGAAAAAACCAGCGTTAACGCAAAGACATCAGCAAGCATGGTTGCAGTTTGCTCAAAACCATATCAGCTGGAATGAAGAGTGGAAGAAAGTAATATTTTCCGATGAAAAAAGATTCTGTTTGGATGGTCCTGATGGCTTCTCAAATTATTTCCATATTCGGAAGAAGAGAAAACATTTATCCCGCCACCACAGCAGAATAGGTTCAATTATGATATAGGGGCCTGTGGAGATCAGAATTTTAAGAGGAAGACAGACCGCACAAACTTACGTAGATCTACTACGAACGGCAACAGCTGATTTTGATGATATCTTCGGAAGCATGGATTGGATTTCTCAACAAGATCTGGTGCCCAGTCATACTGCTCGATGTGTTAAAGGCTGGTTTGAGGCAGAAGACATCACAGTTTTGGAGTGGCCATCACTTTCGCCCGACCTCAACATCATAGAAAATCTTTGGGGATGGTTGTCCAGGAAAATTTACGATAATGGCAATATGAAAATGTTGCAATGCTAGAAGAAACAATAAAAGAAGCTTGGGCTAATATTCCTCCACGCATTTATAAAAAATTATATGAATCTATAAAAAATAGATTATGGTACAGCTACCCATTATTGATTAATAAAATAAATTGTCGAAATACACATGTGTTTAATTTACTTAGTTTACTGTGCGAAATTCCACGAAATTTGGCGTTTTTCAGCAATGTATCTAATCAGTTGCTCCGCTTTTATATGCACAATCTTAGATATATGCATCCAGGTAAATGCTCGTGTGTGTGATTATTCTAGAAATTGTATTTTATGATTGGGATTTCCATAGGCAATAAAACCATTATCGATTTGTTTTGCTAACATATACCTCCCCGACTTCTAGGAAACTCAAAATATTTAGGTGTACCTAACCAGTTGCTCGTCAGTGTACATTTGAGGTGGCAAACTGTCAAAAAGAATTCGCAAGGTAGGTTTTGCAATAATAACAAGTGTGTTTAGTGTGAAGATCGATGGTTAAAATATTAATGAAAAAACATTGTGGATTGAGCTTTCAAATCGAGTGTTAAATTTGTGAACTGAGCGTCCAAAAAAAAGATTAGACTAGAAAATTTAGTCCGACCTCCAATTCTCCAGCTGGATGCAAATGAGCAAACTAACGTTAGAAATCAATTACCTCTCATTACCGAAGACGGTCAAGAGACCAATATGAATCAGATGGAAGCTATAGTGAGGTCCATTTTACGCAGAGAGTGTCCGGTGATAGCAAATTCACTACTAAATCCTAGTGCGGAACTATACCCTCAAGTTGATCAGGAAATCAATGCCGACCAATTGGTGCATCTGTCGGAAGTATTTTCTGGACAGCCAGGAGAGTTCAGCTCCTGGTGAAAAAGCGTCGATCAAGTTTTGAGGATATTCAATCAATGGAAAGGTACCCCAAGATATTTTGGTACTTTAAATGTGATAAGCAATGAAATCACGGGCCAGGCAGATACAGTGCTAGAGTCTTATAACACCCATTTAAATTGGGAATAAATATCACTTGGTTTAACAATCCATTACGCGGATTTAAGACGATTTAGGGACATTAGAATATCAGATGACTAGTCTCATTCGGGGTAGTGCTCCGGTCCAAGAATTTCACTAGAAGATATACCACCACTTTCTCTATAAGATGCTGTACGCGAATAGTTTCAACAACATAACGCCACGATTCCAAAAGCAACAACGAGATCTTAATCGTTTCCTTTAATGAACATCCATTAAACTTTCCGCAACAGCGAATAGTCCCATTACCACCAAAACCTCTCCCACGTCCCGAACCTATGGAGATAGACAGATACATTAGGTCTGCACAGATAAACTACTACTAGAGCAGACCACAACCAAGCCCAGGCAAAAAGACCAACTTTCAATGGGCAAAATTACTTCCAGCGGCAGGTGCCACAGAAACAGCAGCCGATGTTTCACACGAACGTGAACATCTCCCTTGACGGATATAACAGTGTTAAACTCCGAGGAGAAAGTATAGGGACAAACACTTACAGAATATGCTGAGCCGTATAACTCAAAAGAACCTACTCTGCAAGAGTTGGATAATTTTCAATATATTCATTTTTTAGAATGAATAGCTCTTCGCTCATATACTTTGAATAAAGAACGAAGAGCGGAAAATTTTTGAAGTTCTTGATAGACATGGAGTCGAACAAAAATTATCTTCAACCAACTTGTGTTACAAAGCATTTTCTCAACAATTTTAAGCAAACTCTGTCGGCGGTGAGTTAGAGGTAACTCACCACGCTATCGTTGATTTGTCTGATCCATCATTCCTGAATCTAAAAAAATTCATATTATCAAGCATATAGTCTTTCCATGCAATGACAGGTTGGCAATGACAGGATGAAACAACTCACCCGTAATTTACACAGCACATAAATACCTTAAGAGGGATAAGGTATTAAAAGGCATTTTTGTAAATTTGCTTTAACTAAATGCATAATATCTCAAGAATATTGTGTCAAAATTTCAAGTCGATTGGAGCAAAATTGACGAGGTTATGAGTTATGATAAAATTTGCTTATGAACGTTTTATACCAGATTTTTTACTGTTCAAAACTTTAAAGCGTTTTCCCCACAACTCACGTTTTCAAAGTCGGTGCCCCTCATAACTTCATAACAACTGCACCGATCCTTTTGAAATTTTGAACATTATCTCTGTACATAATTTACAAGGTAACGCTGGAGAGCTTTTTTCAGATTTGTCAATAATTTTTATTTTACAATAACAAATTATCCGATTTTTTTCGCAAAAAATCGCGTTTTGCCCTTCAAGGTGTTCCAAACAAGTGAAAAATTGAAATTTCAAAACACCCTTCCAGCATTACGTGGGGAAGACTATTATCTAACGAATGAATTTTGATTTTTGATTTCAAATGATCCAGCACCAAGTTATTAGGGGCACCGCAATTCTACTTTTTTCAGAGACACGTCCGAATAATTGCTGCCATTGTCGTATTTTTAAATATTTCTTCGTGAAAATTTTATACAATGTTCTTCGAATGTCATACTTTAATGTACCTTTGGTTTAAATACAGGGATTTCAACTGTGCCGTCATAAAAAATTCACAAAAACATGCCTTTTTTGTACGAATGAACCTTACCCCCTCCTTAATATCTTGGATGAAATCCAAGTTCCTATTAACCAACATGCTTCGCAGAGAGTCAATATAGGTACTTTCAATCGATTTAAGAATTTCTCATGTAATAAACGAACAACAATAAAGACTTTGTTATGTCCTAAGCAATCATCTCAGAGTATTCTCGGATCCAGATGAGAAATTATTTTAAGAGACTAAAATTCGCACTAAAAGTGACGACTCGGTATACGTAAGACCACATCCCTATCCCATGGCACTCAAATCAATTGTTGAAGATGCAATCGAAAAATTGTTACGAGATGGAATTATAAGGCCATCTAGAACCCCTTGTAACGCACATATTTGGGTAGTCCCGAAGAAGATCGACGCGTCGGGACAGAAAATATATAGATAAGTAGTGGACTTTTGGAAACTTAATTCAATCACAATTGCAGTCCGTCATCCTATTCCGAAAATCAATGAAATCTCAGTAAATCTGGGCGACAATTTGTTCTTTACTGTCATAGATCCAAAGACTGGGTTTAACCAGATACCATTAGATTCGTCCGACATGGAAAATACAGTGTTCTCCTCAATAATGGGAAGTATGAATTTACGCGTGTATGCTTCGCATTGAAAAATTTCCTTCCGTGATTCCGCCGTGCGCTCGATTACGTTTTAAAAGAAGATATTGGCATTAGGTGTTGAATATTCATTGACTACATAGTAATATATGGAAAAAACGGAAGAAGCGCATCTTCAGAACCTTGACTTGGTATTGCAAATACTCGAAATAGCGAACCTTAAGGTTCATATCGGCAAGTATGAATTCATGAGGACTTTTGTTGAATTCTTGGGTTTTGTGATATCTCAAAGAGGCATAAAAGTAAATCTAAACAAAGTCAAGAGTATCATCGCCAACTTTTCTCCACCAACCACTGTAAAAGAACTAATATAATTCTTTGGAATGGCTATTATCGTAGGTTCATTTTAGAGTTTGCTTAGTTGGCAAACTCTTTAACCTCCCGTCTGAAGAGAGAATAAGGACGCATATCTAAACACCAGTCCACCAAAATGAAAATTCGTTTGAATCACAACGCGTTGCAGCCTTTTAATAAAATTTAGAACGATAGTCATTTAAAATGATCATCAACCGAGAGCTAACGTCGTCGCTGATGCGTACCACCGTATCAATCAGCATTCATAGCGACGAAAGTGCAGGACATAACCTAATAACATCCGCTAGTACACCAATAAATGATTTATGAAACCAAATTCTCCTTAAAGTAGAAGAGCGAACAAGTTATCGTGTAGAAAAACTATTTTCCACACCATTAATACATTTTTACCGAACCTCAATACACCAAAGAAAACCTGATAGGAATATTTAAAAGTTATATTAATATCGATATCATAAATAATGTTGTATCAAAACAGAAAAGAATATAATGGACCTAATCCAAAAAATTTATCGCCTTTGTTTCCGAAATTATAAGGTACGAATAACGCAGAAAGAAGCTAAGCATATTCAACAGAAACCGAGCAAGAAGAAACAATAAAAAAAACACAAAAGAGCCCACGGAAACGCTAGGAAAAATAAAATTCAAATACTCGAGCAGTTTTACTTTCCCAGGATGAATGCAAAAGTTAAGACTATTGTGAAACAATATTTAGTTTGCATAGAAAATAAATACGATAAGCACCCGACTAATCCCATCTTGAAACCTACTCCTATCCCATACTATCCTAAACACATACTTCACATCGACCGAAAAACAGCTAGTCCTGACAACCTTGGACAAATGTTCTAAACTGGCCCAGGCTAAGCTTTTGAAGTCTACATGGAGCCATAGAGGATCTACGGAAGCCATTAAGGGATTTACTTTTCTTTTACGAAGTCTCGAAGCTAGTCGTAATTGACGGTGAAAAGGCACTGGATTCTTCAGCTATACTTTATATGATGCAAGAAAAACTAGGAACCCAAATTTGTCAGACGCGAGCTTATAAGAGCGAAGTTAATGGGCAAGTGGAAAGATTTCATTCTACCCTGACCGAACTAATGCAATACCTTAAAACCAACGGCACGCATAGAAATTTTGAGGAATTGATTGGACGATCGATCATTGAATATAATTACAGCATGCACTCTGTAACCGGGAAAGCATCGGTAGAAATATTTTATGGTTGGAGAATCACGTCAGATCCTAATCAGCTAGAAAATTCAAGAAAAGAAAATATAGCAATCTTTAAAAATAGCAGGAGAAAAATGTAGTTCTATAATACAAAAAGACATAACATCTCAAGGATTGCGAAAAAGGCCAGATTATTTTTGGTAAGAATCACAAAAAGATTAGGATTTAAGTTAACACTTAGATATAAAAAACAAATTGTGAAAGAAAATAAACCCGGTTTGTCGTAACGGAATCGGGAGGAACAGTCTATAGGAGCGAAAAAAACCAAATTCACATTTCTCAGATTATTTTGGAGATTAACAATTTCGGAGGTACAAACTATCAAGTACTATAGATCTGACGAATCGCTTCAAACAATTGGTCTTTGTGAAATTTCTTACTGCTATGGCTATTTTTATGTCTCCCCACAAATGCTCGAGTGGATTTAAGTCCGGACTCATTGACTGCCAGTCTAAAACTCCAGAAACTTCCTTGTATGTCGTGCCGAAACTTCCATACAATAGGAAGATTCTCCTCAGACAGTGGCAACATAATGTTTTCTAAGATGTCGACGTGCTTTTCTTTGGTTAATACTCCTTCTATATGTTTTACTGGTCCAACACCGAATCCAAGAAACAGTTGTGGAGCTACCTCCGTGCTTAACAGTTGGAGAGTAGCGAGGAACGAAATCCTTACTCGGCCGTCTTACATATTTCCTGCCATTTGGGCCAATGTGAATTATTTTTGTTTCATCGCCCCAAAAAATGAATTTCTACTTATTCTTCTTACTATTTGCGTTACCAGGGGTTGTTTCCTGGCTATGCTGATATGAGTTCCGGCTTTCACAAGACGTATTTTGACTGTTCTCACCGAAATATTGCTACTTTCGCTGAAAAGTCGGCGATGAATTTCGACAGCTAATCATTTTGGGCTCCGTTTCGATGTGCGAACAATTTGTCTATCCATACTGAGTTGTCTCTCGGACTATTTTAGCCTGGGGAATATGTTGGACAGTCCTGCGGCTTTCCACGTGTTTTAGTGCTCCGTAAATAATTTTTATGGAACATTCTAGGTGACTGGCGAATTGCCGATATGACAAGCGTAATTCTCTCAAGTCTACAATATTTTGTCTAACTAGAGGAGTGCAACAATTAGCTTTTCGCATCGTTATTGAAATTAATAACATTTTTTTTAAATCTCACGTTTAAACTGTCTTTTCCAAACTCATCATAACGAATGCCATCCTATTTAGAGTAAAATACAGTATTTCTAAATAGGTGTCTTAAGTTTTCCAGGGCTTTGTTGTTGTTTCGTTCTTATAAAGGTTGCATCGGCTTCTCTTTGCCTCCCTCTATTTCCTGGCCTAGCCATTTTGATCACCGGGCATCAATCCGTTGGACTTCTTTTCATGGGGTCATTTCAAAATCGGGTTATATTCCTCCGAAATCAATTCTAGCGAAGTTTTGTAGTTAAGAATTAAAGATGCGTGCAGAATACTGCAAAATGATTACCGAGTGTTTCTAGAGTTAGATGAAATTTATTGCTTAGCATAAATGATAGTATCGAAGAGAGAGAATCTATGAACTTTTATTGTAAGCAAGAAATAAAGATTTAATAAACACACTTTCTGTGTGTGTGTTATATTCAACAATTAACCTGATTTATTGTCTTGCAATTTATAGGGAAGTTATTTTAACTGGACCAAAAATTAAAATTTTTCATCATGGACCTATGGTGCGTGAAGAACTAGTGTTTTACACTATGGCCCCGTTCTTTGTGAGTTTTCTTGGGAGCAAAGTGACTCTTCCGAAATTATCATCTATAATGTTTTATTCCGTCAATTTTGTCAATGTTTTTAAGTGTCTTTCGTTAAAATTTTTAGACTTTAAAAATCATATGGTTTTGTTTAGATTGTTTTTCATACAAAACTTTCTTTAAGTTTTGTGTTTTTTATTAGATTTGGAATTTGGGTTAATTATTCTACTTATATATTAGTTTTACCGGGCACATTTAAGGGATATAATTAGGAGGATATTTTTAAATATGGGTATTCTTGAAATAAACTGAGTAATTTGAAGAACCATGAATTCACGTTGCCTTCATCGTGATGCATTACGTGTGTTTTCTCTATAAATAGCCAAGGCATCCATTGGTGTTACGTCCTCTATAATTATTCTATGTCTTATAGTTACGATGTGCTCCGCTACTGATGATTTGAAATTGCCTGTTCTGTCTTTCTTTGTTGCAGCTGTCGTTCCGCCTGTGTTCTTTCATTCTTGTATTGATTAGTCTCCTTGTCTTACCTTAGTGAAGTAAAGCGAAAACTTCTCTAATGGACACTTTCTTTAGCTAGACACCTCCCTTGTGCAGTCAAAAATTTGAAGACGTGGAGATTTTAAAAACTTTATTTAAACGTCCAATGAAAAACGAAGAATTAAAACTGAAGGCAGACCAGCTTTTGAACTAAACTCTCAGATGGAGCTTTTATGCTAGTTGTATAAAAGCTTCACTTTTCAATTAAATCACTTTTTGGTTTAATTTTGGAATCATCATATGAAATAAAAAAGATAAATTAACAATGAGTGGGAATAGATAAAACGGTGAAGCTCACTTGTTTGATAACATTTTATTACTTATCAACATCTACACGTGGATATAAAACTGAAATTACATTGACTTGCACCGTTTATATGGTGAATTGAAACGTTTATAATTTACATGGATAATAAAAAACGGAATCCAAGGATTTTTCATAAATCAGCATAGAAAACTGCAAAAAAGTAGGATAAAAGATTTGAATTGCATACCGTTGAATTTCATTCCTTTTCCATCTAGTTCATGCTTTGCCATCCCTGGCGGAGCGTTGATATCGCCTGTATGTTGGAAAAAATGGTATGGTTTGACTTGTATTAAATTTGGTGCCATGTTCCAAACATCCTCTCGATCATCTATAATACAAACCATTGAGTCACCACATGGGAACAACGATCTGGAGTTAAATTGAATGATTAACATGTGTTTAGTAATACATATGCATGAATATAATACTTTAAATTGTCTGTTTTGCTAGATATGTTAAGGCATTCGTCTCTGGACAAAATTCTATGAGAAAAAAGACGCCCATCTTCATCTAAAATTTTGGCTATTGTATGAGCGTAATTTCTCGCACCAAATGTACAAATGTGAAGTTCATACAAGCTAGATACTTTTGAAAGAAAATTATTGATGCCGGGTCGTAATTTTGTATGATACCATGGTGAATTTGGCCCATAAAGCTGGTAGTGATAAACATCACCTAACTTTTCAGGAACGCTATCATTAGTAGTATGAATAAGTGTTTGATCCAAGTCTACTAGCAACACAAGTTTCCTTTCTTGAAGTAAAAGTTTCGTATCTGCTTGTCCCAATTCCAAGGCAATCTTTTGCGTTACTTTTAAGTCCGGAATAGAGTGTACCATTGGCACGGACGCATCACTTTTTATTACCTTAACAAAAAATTTCGGATTATATAGCAATATGAAAAAAACATTAACATTTTCACATTTTCGTTTCGACTTAAATCCTCCCCACAATCAGCACACATATCCTTTATTACTGTCGTATGAATACATGGTGATATTTCAAGAAGAGGGCAGCTAAAAATAAGTATAGAAAATATAAATATATATATGTATATATATAAATTAAAATATGTGTATATATTTATATATATATATATATATATGTGTGTGTGTGTATGTGTTTGTGTGTGTTTATATATATATATATATTTAGCAGACTTTGGCAGTTTTGATTCGCGGTAAAATGAAACGAAACAATCGACTCTTCCGACCCGTTTATTCTTATCTTTTTACACTTATCAAGACGGACCTCTCGTCGAGGCTGTCGGCGAGCAACTCTCTTAAAGTAGTTTAGGATGAGGATTATATACACAGTTGTAAGGAAAGGATTCAGGGCTACAGTTGTAAGGAAAGGATTCAGGGCTATAAAAAAGGGACAACTTCGTTTGTGCAATAAACAT